>PVKA01008411.1:0-73162 GCA_004027165.1 Ctenomys sociabilis
CCACAAGTTCGATCTCATGTATGCCAAGCGGGCCTTCGTGCACTGGTACGTGGGAGAAGGCATGGAGGAAGGGGAGTTCTCTGAGGCCCGGGAGGATCTGGCGGCCCTGGAGAAGGATTATGAAGAGGTGGGCGTGGATTCCGTGGAAGCAGAGGCTGAAGAAGGAGAAGAATACTGAGTAGGCGTGAGCAGCTGGCAGAAATTCCCATCTTCTGTCTTGCTACCCTGTAGCATGGCTGTCTCTAGGTTACTTACAATTAAAATTTCTATGTAAATCTTGTGTTCTTGCTGTCTGTCTGCCCACAGTCATGGGTAGGATCTTAGTTGTGTGGAAAAATGGTCCAAGCTCCAGTGTCCTCTGTGGGACTGAACCTTGGGGACAGCCCTGTTCTAATGTTGAAGAAACCACTGCGAACATGAACTAACTTGAGGGCAATATTTTAGATCCAGGGTTTCAAAGCATAAAGATTTAGCAACTTCTAAGATAACTTTTCCATGGAATTTACTACTGGGGAGGGCATTTCTCCATTGAGGATACACGGTGACTAAAGTATTAGAGATGGAAGGTTTCAATCTGAGGTCTGTGGGTAGGGAATGTCCCTACAGTGGTGGGTCAAATGTGACGTCAGTGGTTGTACAAGCCTGGTTCTCAGCACTCTGAGGCAGAATTCCAACTTTTTGTCCAGCCTGGTAATTCACTGACTTACCAAGTCTGTCATATTGTCAAGGCTGGGGACATAGGTATTTTGTGTAGAGAGATACAATTTAGGCTCTTTGGAGTGTGTTATACCCCCAGTCCCCTCATCCCCATTTTGGGCAGTTCTAGGTTTGAGCCTAAGGCCCTCATACTGATCTTCATACCCAGCCCTTTTCAAGACAGGGTCTTGCTACAATTGCCCATGCCAGCTTGCAGTCCTCCCTCAATCTCCCAGTGTTAAGATGGTTCCCAGCCCTTGTCCTTTTCTTTCCTTCCTTTACAAGGCCTTGCTATATAGTTCAGGCCACCCTTGAGCTCATGGTGATTCTTCTGCCTATGCCTACTAAGTGCTGTGATTACAGCTGTGCATCACCCTGTCTGGCTTTTTACTTCACTTTGAGATAGGGTCTTTCACTTTAGTTGTCAGATTGGGATTGAATTTGCAGGCCTCCTGCTTCAGTCTAGAAAGGATTATGACCCACAGAAGGCCACAGTGCATCCATCTTGACCTCACTGTGCATGGACATTTGGAGACACTGTTCTCCCTCCATGTTCACCCATTGCCATCCCTGGACACGTCTGAACAGTCATGTAGGGAACACTACACTTTTCATCTCAAGGGGATCTTTTTTTCACTTGTCCCTAAAAGACTTGGCACTGTACATAATCTTTCCTGCACTGCAACCAGGGTCAAGAAGGCAATTACTGGTTTTGGCTATAACAGAACCAGGACCAGTATACAGGACTAATGAAAGTCCTTACGCTTTTCTTTCTTTAGAGTACTGGGGTTGAACCAAAGGCCTCCCACTTGCTAAGTCCTACACTTAGCTACTTAATTCCCTATCTCTTTATTTTCTGAGACAAGGTCTTGCTCCATTGCCCAGGCTGGCCTCAAATTTGCAGTCTTGCCTTAGCTTCCTGAACAACTGCAATAAGAATATACCTCAATGCCCAGCAATGTTTGTGCTTAATATATCTTAAAATTGGTAATGTCTGATCCAGGCCATCAGTATTTTGGAAACATTTAACAGAAGGAAACAGCACGCAGCTTCTGTTGAGGGATTGATAGCACCCAGAAAGTGGGTAAAGCAGTCCCAGCTCCCACACTATGTGCTGCTGCGAGAGGTGCTCTTCCCAGGCCCGCCCCCTTTGGGTAGCCTGGTAGCGCTGGGCTGGCGTGGCATCCTCTGGTTTGATCCTTCTCGGCTGCTGCGTTCTGTCAGTGTGGGTACACCACCAAGAGCCGGGCCGCCTCTGTTCCTCCCTGAGAAGACAGAACCACAAAAGTATTAGGAATCTGGGTAAGCTCTATTATTGCCACACACCTACAAAGTTGGGTTCCTTAAACATTTACATCTATGTTTGTGTGGAAGCTATTAAAGCCAGCAATTCCCCATAGGCCTAAGTGTCCTGAACTGCCTAAATTAGCATATTTCAGAGAAAGCCCTTGAAAGTGTGCAGGACGCTTTCTAGGTTCTCACAGCCAGCAGGAATGCTTTGAAAGGACATACACTACGGGTCCATTTAGGAGTAGACAAGCCTAGCAGGTCTCCTGCCCCGAACAGCATATGGAATCTGCCCGTATCTTAGCAGATGGCAGGAAGAACTTGCTGTCTCTTCTTCAAAGCATATTAATGCTGAACCACCTATCCCTATTGCCTTGATCAGACTCTGAAGTACAGCAATCATTAAGGACTAAAGCTGGGTTTCTTATTTTAAGAGCTCTTTATGAACAGTTTTTCCCCCTTGTTTGTTGGTGTACCCTATGAACATAGGGCTTGATCTTGTGCTCTTGATTGTATAAGTGGGTTCCAGCAGAGATTCCAATGATTGAAACTGTCTCCTAGATAGTTACCTTGATTAAACTCACTCATTCATATATTCATTGATCTATACTTCACTCTTTTGCTTTTCCTTGCCTAGTATGTACAAAGTCTTGGGGTAAATCCCCAGCACTGGGAAAAAGAAACATTGGTTCCAAATAACTAAAATCCTACAAGCCTCCAATTTACATTAACTCTAGATGTTCACTCTAGGCACCAAAAGAAAGGACAGGGTTGGAATGTGGTAGTTGGAAGGATGGAACACAAAGACAATGGAAACAGCAACATGAGGTCTAAGATCATTGGGGGAGGGTGTGTGTCCTGAGTTATAATTTTCCCACCTCTTGGAGAATGTAATTAGTCACTTTAAATATCTGAGTTGTTGTCCCTTCCCTTTATCTCCTGAGTGGTTAATATTTGCAACCCAGCAGAGAATAAACAAGCTCTCTGATTACTGATCTCTTACTGATTAATTTTCTGTTTTGTCTTTCTGAGACAGGGTCTTGCTATGCAGTTCAGGTTGGCCTTGATGCTCACTTTGAGCCCCGGCTGGTCTCAAACTTGCAACAATCCTCCTGCCTCAACCTCGTCAGTGCTGGGATTACAGGCTGTGCCATCATGCCTGGCTTAATACTAGTTTATGTTGTAGCTGCTAAAATGTCTTTCTTGCCAGTGGGGAATTAATTAATTTTTCAACCCAATTTTATTGGTACATTTTAGATACAGTGATCAGATTCATCATAATTTGTACCTGTACATGATGCCAACTGTCTAGCAACAAAGCCAAGTTCCTTGAACTTCATATAAATACATGCTGACCCTGCTCCCTGAAATATACATAATCTCTTCATTCTGTCTCCAGGACATATTATGGCTCTCCTCTGTAAGTTCTGTATACTTTGGACTGGCTCAGAATGGTTTGGGGCCATCCTTTAAAGGAACTTGTCTGCTGCTACTTTGGGGGCAACTCCAGCCTTGGCTTTGGCCCTTTGACACCAATTCTTCCCTGGCTTCATCAATTTTAATCAGCCTGCAAAAGGAATTTTATGTTCTTGAAGTAAAGACAGAACACTATGTTCTATGGTCTGAGAGATCATTTTCATTTCACCATTTGTCACATCAGCAAGTACGTTGTATTTGAGACACTGGCAACCATGGCTCCTCGTGGTTGGAAGAGTCATGGGGATTCTTCCAACTTTTGATACTTGCCATTCCCCAGATTCTGGCAGGGATAAAATGACCTTTAGGAGGATTTCTGGGAGAATTATTTCTGGTATCTTTCCCACTGGTTGGGGTGGGGAGGAGTAACATGGTGCCATGTTCCGAATGCTAGCAGCTCATCCCCACCTTCAGTTTTCTGCTGCCTTACCAGGTGTGATGCATATCCACAGTCCTATCGCTTGGGGAGGATGAGGCAGGAGGATCACAATTTCAAGGCCCTTTGGGCAATATAATGACTCTCAAAAACAGACTGAGGATTACAGCTCAGTATAAAGACTCTGGGTATCTTTATCCCCAGGAAAAGGAAAAAAAATCCCTTGCCTTGCCTACCTGGACTTCACATTCAAGTATTGTATATGATAGACTTGGTAAAGATACAGAATTAGCTGGGTGCTTTGGTGCACCCCTGAAACCCCAGCACTAGGGGAGGCTGAGACAGGAGGATCACCAGTTTGAAGCTAGTCTGGGCTACATAATGAGTTCAAGACCAGCCTAGACTACATAGTGAGACCCTGACTCAAACAAGAATAAAAAAAGATACAGTAATGGTCTGCCATAGTGGATGAGCAGAGTGGACAGGAGCATGTGGTGGGGCGACATTGGGTCCACTCATACTACCAGTGATTCATGAGGACCATAAAGCAGAAAAGAGTTAACATACATGTCCTTAGGTATAAACAGCCATAATCATGGTACCTAATGATCACTAGTGGGTATGGGTCCCTTCTCTGCTGGCGGGACATGTCCTGCCACTCTGCAGCATCTTCCTTAACATTTTGGTGTTCTTCTTAGAGGCTACAACCCCTCTTGCAGTATGAGCCAGGTATGTGAGCACACCTGCTGCCTGTAGCAGTGCTCCAGTCCTTGTGCCCACCTGCTCACAGTGAGAATTTCCTGATGGAGGAAGAAGTAAGGCTCACAGCCCCCACCGTGCAAGATCTTACAAATGGGCTTGACTTTAAAGGCAGCTGTGCTTCAGCCTGGGCTTTTCTCCCACTCAGGACACTGACAAGATCTCTCTGGAAACTGAAGGATAACAGAACAGCAGAAGAAAGCAAATGGTACTCTCATTATTAAGTCTGACAGGGCTTCCTGGCATGGTGGTACATACTATAATTCTAGCACTTAGGCTGAGGGAGGAGGACCACTGCAAGTTCAAGACCAGCATGGGCTACAAAGTGAGCTGTCGAGGTCAACATGAACTGCATAGCAAGACCCTGTCCCAAAAAGACAAAAAAAAAAAAAAAAAAATCCTAATACTGAAGGAAGTTGAAGCACAAAGATCATAAATTCTAGCCCAGCCTAGCAACTTAGTGAGATCCTGTCTGAAAAACTCAAAAAATAAAGAAAGGGCTGAGGATGTAGCTCAGTGTAAAGGATCAGGGTTCAATCTTCAGTACCACACAAACAAAACAAACATGAGAGTGTAAACCCAATGTAAACCAATAGAACTCTGAGCCATAGGAGACATTAAAACTGGGCACAGCTCAATGGTAAAGTGCTTGTCTTGCGACTGTGAGGCCCGGGATATCATCCCCAGCACTTGAAAGTCTAGTAACAAAAACAAACCTGTTTATCCAGCTCTGCATGATCCTTGGAACCTTTCAGGAATCATATGCTTCCACTGTCAGCTAGGACACTGTCACTTCAGGCTTGCTCATGTTATGCATGGACAAGGAGCTCAAGAGTTGTAGGGCCAAGAAAAGTCTGCAGTGACTTGATGGGGAGGCTCAAGCTAAACCTTATGATGGCAAGGGCAACTTTGCCAAGCCTAGCTCGCCTGTGCAGGACCAAGGGTCAGATGAGACAGGAGGGTCATGGACACTGAATGCTCACAGGCCCAGTTCCAAGACTCTTATACACCAAAGACACACATGCATCAATGAATATGCAAAACATCCTGGCTTGGTCTCTTCAAAAACAGGTGCTCTTTACCCTGAAACCACCAGGTGACCCATCAGCATTTTGTGATCCCATGAAGGATCACAAGATTTGGGGAGTCCAAGAAGCCAGGGAAGGTGCTAAGTCAGGAACCTTTGGTGATTTACCTTTGGAGGGCCCTTTGTGAGTGTCAACTCACCATGCCTTATAAATTGGGCTGGCTGGTGAGGCAGAGTTGTTGGAGAGTGAGGATTTGTACAGGACCTAGTGTGCCCAGGTGTGGTGGCATACACCTATAGGTATAGCTACTTAAAAGACTGAGGCAGGAAGATCCTTTGTGCCTAGGACTTCCAAGGTTAGCCTGGGTTACATAACAAGATCTTTTATCTAAATAAAAACAAAAAGAAACCCGTGTGCCCTTCCTCTTATCTCTTCCTGTGGGTCCTGAAGTGTGGAGTTTCTTCTTTTATGGTAGGACCACCATCTCCCTGTGACACAGGCCAGTAGGCGTTAGTGTCAGGAGGATAAACACAGAGAAGGGGACGAGGAGAGGTTGAGAATTACGAAGCCTGTAGGAAAACCTGACAGATTCCTCTCCAAGAGAGCACCGCAGAGAGGGTGAGGTGGCATTGAGTCTGCAGTACACTGGATGGCAGGAGCATAGCAAGCTACCCCAAAACCTTCCCACACGTGCAAAACACCCTGGAAGGGACCAATCAACTCAAAGTACACAGCTACCCCTGAGGCTGAAGGAAGGGCCTGATGACCAGGAAGGGTGGGCAGCCACACCAGCCCCAGAGAATCTGTGCTGTCACCAACTAGTATTGCTATCCTCTGACCACACAGTGGCAGTGGCTAATTAATATCTGAAGAACACACAGGCCTAGTGGCAAAGACAAAATATGCAGGATGGGTAGGCTCATGAGTACTCCAACTCAGGCTACACTGCCTAAAAGGTGTTCTTTCATGTGCCCAGCGATCGCCTCCCAATACACACATGCACACACATATATGCACTTGCATACAAAATATACACAATCATTCCTACATATATAATTTAAAATTTTCTAGTAGCCACACTAAAAAGAAATGGAAAATTATTTGAACCACATATTCTGATTAACCCAAGAGATCCAATATATAGTCAGCCCTCTGTGTTTGTGGGTTTCACATCTACAGGTTCAACCAATTATGGATCAAAAAATATTTCAAACAAAATGCACCTGTACTGAACATGTAGACTGCTTCTCTGGTCATCATTCCATGAATGACAGGACAACTACTCACAATATCACAGTACTTACATTATAGTATATATTGTTAAGTATTATAGAGATTACACAGGAAAGCTAGGTGCAATAGCCTACATCTATTGTCCAAACTACTCAGGAGGCTGAGGTACGAGAATCATGAGTTCAAGAGTTCAGGGCCAGTGTGGGCAATAAATGAGACTTCATCTCTAAGAAAAATCAATATAGGCTGGCAGTGTGGCTTATTGGCACCATAGGTTTTATCCTCAGTGAAGAAAAATAACCTAACAGTCACTTTAAAGTCATGTTAGATAATTTACATTTTAAAATAAATATGGCAGGATGTGCATAAGTTATATGCAAATATCATATTGTTTAATATAAAGAACCTGACACAGATTTTGCTACTCATGGTGGGAGTATAGGTGTGTCCTAGGACTAAACCCTCACAAATGTTTAGGGCTTTAAAATACTATTTTATCATTTCAATATGTAACCAACATTTATTCATAAGATGCTGTATTCATTTTTGTTCCAGTTTTTCAATGTTCAGTGTGTACCTATATGAGCAATGTCTCCCAACTACACTGGCCATGCATAGCTCATGGCTCCTTTATTGAACAGCACAGCTGCATGACACTCACTATACACCTTACTTCACCTTACACATCTAGAGGGATATCTTCCAAATGTAGCTTCCTTAAACCTAATCAAAGAATATTGGAGGGCTGGGGAAATAGCTCAGCCATATAAGTGCCTGCCTGGCAAGTACAAGGTCATGAGTTCAATCCCTAGTATCACAAAGTATACTCAAAAGAATTGAATTTTTCCTCAATAGACCCTCACTGTGACTAATATTATGTCTCTGTGCTTCTGAGGTTTTCTGTGCTCCCCTTCTCTGCTGGGCATGAGTCCCTGCAGAACACCTAGTTGGCTCACTTTTCATGCTTGCTGTAACTCACAGACTTGAGCCTGAATAAGGCTCAAGCCTATGGCCTGTGGCAACTTCATACTTGAGTCCTGTGGGACACCTATGGTCAGCAACTCCAGTGGTCCTGAACTTCTATCGCATTCCCACAACACCATCACTTTGCCTACTTCCATTATTTGCTCCATTCTAGCTCTTGTCATTTATGGGATGGCCTGTGTGGATGGTTGCTGTAACAGCAGACCTCAGAGACCTTTCTGTATCTTATCTGGTGGCATTTCAACTAAAGCACGCTAAGAGAGTGCATAGGCCTACCTCTGTCCTGCTCCTCTTGCCCCATACCAGGCATCTCCTCAGAACCTAGAAGTCCTTCCAGGACCAGGGCCTGGACGTTTTTGTAGATCTGAGCCTGTGACTGCACTCTGTGGGACCATTTCAGTTCTCAAGCTTGAGGCTTTCTCCTCATTTCCCTTGGAGCCCTCATTCATCCACACCACATCCCTGATCCTCCTAAGCCTTCTATGACTTGTTTCCATGAACCTCCTGACTCTCCACTTTCTCTCTCCCCCACCTGTCAGTGGCCTGGACAAAATACACACCACTTCCCTGCACCTCTGCCTGGTCTCACTCAGCATACCCACTATGTACACCATCTGGCAGGGATGCAGGGGCCCTCCCCCTGAGCCCTCCTGTCCCTGTCCTGCTTAACCCTTACTGCTCTGGTGATGCTGAATCTTGTGACTAGGCAAGCCACATCTCCTCCCATCTCCACACTCCAGTTTATCTAGCCACCTCTCACTAGACCTAAGTCATGTCCATTTCATGTTCCCTCTGTGCCCATGGTGCCAAGGGCTGCACCTAGCAGTTGGGTCACTGAGTGGGTATTGAAATTCCCAAGAGTGAAGAAACCTTGCTCCCTACCTTTGAAAACTCCTCAAGCAATTTCACATCTCAGCTTGTAGTTTGCCCACCTGGGCACTGCCCTGAAGTGGGCAGTGTGGGAAGGGCTTGGAGGAAAGAGCAATTTCCACAGTCCTGAGCCCCCAAGCTCACTACACTTGGTGACACATGGAAGGTCCCACCACACAAGAATGAAGTAGGAAAGGGGACTCAATTTGCAGAGTGACTTGTGGAACAAGCACACGTCATCCTCATGTGCTGCCAAGGAGGCTAGGGGAGGCATAGCATCCATTCTATCCTCCCAGGTAGGGCACGGTGCCTAAGAGGCTGAAGTACTTCTGAGGCTGTGATTCCTAACAGCAGCCCCTGCTGCCTGTTCCTCAGCCCTCAGCTCCCTGTTCTGGAGGGGTGGGGCCCTTACAGCTTACAAATTTCAACCACTAGAGTTAGCCTCTGGAACACAGAGGTGCTAGTTCTTCTCTTGACATCAGTCTGAGTGAATGTTGTAGAAATACTGTCTTTAATAAACAAAGCCAGAAAGCATGACCTGATTCTAAACTGTGTGGCCTATTTTTGACCACACTTTTTGGTCCTACTTTTGCAGATCAAGGCTGGTCTGGTCTTAATGGGCAAGTGACAGTTTCCACAGACACAAGAGAGCAAACCAAAACCCCCAGAGATAAGACAATAAACGCAACCTGTGAAAGGAGAGAACAGGCAGCAAGAGAACCGGAGGGAAGCAGGGGGCCCCGGAGAGAAAGGCGAGTGCATGGCAGCTGGGCTGAGGAGCAGAACTGGAGAGGCTGCAGGCTGCAGGGCTGAGGAAAAGGAGGACCTTGCAGAGGGGGTACTGTTCCTGGCAGAGAGAAAGGAGGCCTCTGGAGGTCAGAGAAAGAAACACAAAGACAGCAGACAGAGGGTGGGTCAGTGAAGAGGCCTAGATGTCATTGCCCAAGGTCTTTTGGCCAGGACAAGAGTTCCCAGGACCCTTGCACATCTCCCCTCAGGAGGCCTGGCTTGACCTTTGCCCCTCCTCAGGATGCCTGTGTGGGTGTGTTTCAGGCAAGGGACACAGCCCAGGCCTTCTTTCCATTTACCTGGGAGGGTCTGCTACATTTCAAAAGGTTCCAGATAGCCACTCTGGGCAGAAATAACATACAGGGATGATGACTTGGAGCAGCCACTGGAGGCTCTACCATGACATACTCTCCTCACCAAGATCTACAATTCTCTGAAGGAGGCCCAGCTGGCAAGACCCTGGGCACAGGTTGAATACAGAAAAGAGGTGCCTGTGCTAATCTCTAATCACTTCCCTGGAGGCCATAAATGCCAGGTCAGGTACCAAAGCCACCTTTATTTCTGTAGAATGAAGGTATGAGTGAAGAAGTAGAAGAAGCTGGGGCAGTAGAACCCTGTCCTGCTTGGATCACCCCAACTCCCCGTTGAGACCTCTTGATCTGCAAGTGCACTCCCAAGAATGCCTAGACCCTGACTCTGTAAATCCTGTAAAGACAGGATTGCTAAGCCCAGCCATTTAGAACCAAGCTGATGCTGTGCCCTGCCATCCCCTCCACAAGGCGCTGGGAACAGGGGGCCCAGCTCTAACCTCGTGTCTCGGATATGTTGGACGAGGGCAGAGACACAGCTGCAGGGTCCTGAGGATCGCTTGCCAACCTCTGCCCAGCGCACATAGACTTGAGCATCTGGAAGACCGCGAGCGGGGCCACGTTCAGATTCAGCAGGTCCACCAGGATCCTGGTGAGAACAAACGCTATGCTCAGTGAGCCCGCCCCTCGATGGGTCAGGGCCTGCTCCAGCACGGTTGGACCCCCAAGGCATCCGTCAGGGCCGGGAGGGGCCTACAGCACAGAAGAGCACGAAGCCCCACCCACAGTCGCTCACTTGAACACATCGGGGTCGATGGCGACGCCAGCTGCCTGTGCCAACTCGTACAGCTCCATCTCTTCGGCGCTCAGCACCTTCTTCCGCCGCAGAGCAAGCTTCTGCAGCGTCGCGGCCTCCAGCCCACCGCCAGCCGCAGCCATCGCAGCCAACAGCCGGCAAACGAGAGCCCGCCCCCACCCCCCATCCGACCCAGCCCTTCCCGCCTCTGTGCGCTCGCGCAGCGCCCTCTCCTGGTTGTCCCTCTTTCTGCAAAGCCAACTGGGGAGCCCGCTTGGTCATTCCATCTTTATAGATGAATTTATCGAACGCATATGAGGTGTTAGTGTAAGACGTGGAGGATTCCGTAGGAGAGCACGGAACACCAAAGACAGCTTCCTGCCACTCGACCTTCTCTACTAGACTGTATTATCAAGCTTTCTCAGGTAGCAGCACAAAGACTGGCATATAGTTGGCGCTCAATAAAGGGTACTCAAAAGTGCAGTGCTGTACACGTTGCCCAGTAGGGAAGTGCAGCTAATAAACAGCTTCTGTTCAAGTGCTGGAGCATTCCCTACTGTGCCTAAAAGACATTAAATTCAGGAGACAGGGGCTCGGGTCCACCGCTACGCATGCGCCTTCCGCATCTCTGGACTCCAACGGGGCGGGCTTTTGCTTTTGAAGTAGCCAATGGAAGAGCTAGGGACAATTTTCCCGCCGGGGTCAGGGGGCGTGGCGTCATGCGCAGCTTGATGACAACAGGTAGACGCGCGGCGGCTGAATGGCGGCTTCCAGTCGTAGGGCTATGGCGGTAAAGGTTCCACAGGTGAGTAGCTGAAGCCACGCGTAGGGCGGCTGTACGCTACTGCGGCTTCCTCGTGCTCCAGCCGAGGCCGTGTTCCCTTCTCCACGAGCCCAGGGTTTCGGGCCGGGTGCCGGCCACCCTACTGGTCTGGGCCGGCTGAAGAGAGGGCTCCGTTTGAATCCTTTATTACCACCTTACGGGGTTCTGACCTGTGTCACCTTCTCGCTCAGCCCGCATACCTCATCTCAGTATAAGGTCGGTCAGCATTTGCCTGACGAATTGAGGGAAGGAGAGCTTTGGGTTAAAGGAGAACCTTAGGTTCGATGAATAGTTCTTGACTCAGGTCTTTCTGTGTGGCTCGACTTCTCTCAGCTTTGGTTTTTCTTTATTATTATTATTAATATTATTATTATTTTAGTTTTTAGGTTTTCTTTTTTAATAGGGGAGTCACAACGCTTTACTTAATAGGATATTTGTGAGCAACAAATGGGGGCATACTGCTGGTTTTCAGCGGCCACAAGGTCTTGGCCGTCGGACCATATTCTTGGCTTGTTTGGCGTAGAAGAAATCTCGAAATAGTGCCCGAAGTAGCTCCGAAGCGAACCTTCTGTACACAGCATACAGCATACAGAAGGGTATGATGAGGGGAGCATGGCCGTGATAGGATCAGAAAACAAGTGTTCGGAGTGACTTCAGTTTAGCTGCTGGCGATGAAGCTACTTCTGAGCGACAAATGCTTTCATCTCCCTTTCAGTGCGTACCCTTATCAAAAAAAATTTTTTTTCAATTTTGCGGAACCCAGGGATTGAACTCAGGCCCTTGCGCTTACCAGGGAAGCACTTATTCCACTGAGCCATCTCCCCAGCGCTTATCAAACAGTCTTGTCATTTTTTTTTTTTTTTTTCTTGACCGGGGATTGAACTCAGGACCTTGTGCTTTACAGGAAGACGCTTATGCTGCTGTGCTATACCCCCAGCCCACAGTCTGGATTTTTATGTTGCTTTGGTAATTTTGGATATGTGTGGTGATTTGTTGACCAAGTAGGTCAGTATTAAGGTATTTTTAAGTGTTCCCTAACACTGAAATCGACAATTAAAGTTAAGAATTCAAAAAATTCAAAAGTGTTTCTCTTTGAAATGGCAAAAACATCTCAACTGCCTTCAAGACCTCTTTATGGCCAGAACCTCTCTCTCCATGCACACTGCCAGTTGCCACCTCACTGTCTTTGCTTGTGTGCTAGATAGAGCTGTGCCAGGAAAGCCGTCACTATCCCATCGATAGAACTCTGCAGGCTGCCTCTCTGCTCTGTCCAGCTCAGGCTCTTTCTAGTTTCTGACTAGGATGGGCACAGATGTAAGAATCTGAAAATTTTCTGATGACCTGTTCAAGGGTTCTATTGGCTTTTCTCCTTTCGAGCATAGAGAACAGGTAATATACTTTATCACCTATAGCCTGTTTATGAGACGTTTGTGAGGATATTTATTTGAATTTTGGTTCTGCTGTTTACTGGCTGGGCAGGGCAAGTGAACTTGCCCCATTCTCACTGTTTCCTCATCTGTTCTGACCTTATAAGGTTGTAGTAATGATATGTTTTCTATTTTTGTTTAACAAACATAGCAGCTTAAAATACCACACTTTTTTGATGGCAGGAGGATTGCAAGTTCAAGACTGGTCTGGGCAACGTCATTGTGAGAACTGTCTCAAAAAGGACTGGAGGTGTAATTCAGTGTGAAGGCCTAGGTTTTAATCCTCAGTGCCCCCAACAAACAAAAAACTGCACTCATTTGTTTTCCTTTGAATGTGCAGTCAGAAATTGAGCAAGCTAAGCTTGATTCTCTGCTTAGGGAATTACAAGTTAAAAACCAATGGGTTAATGGCTTTGCTCCTACTTGCCCACTGCAGGGAAGAACCTACTTTCAAGTTTATTGAGGTTGCTGACAGAATCCAATTCCTCAGAGTTGTGGAACGGTCAGCTGAAGATTGCCCTTAATCTTAAGATCCACTGACTTGGGACTTTTGCTGCATCTATAAAATCTTGTTTGATTGATAACCAAAGGAGAAGAATGGGAGAGGCTATCTTTAGAATTCTGCACATCACAGAGGAGCAAGTAAGGAAATGTATAGAAAGCTCTCAGAACGAGTCCTGGAATGTAGCAAGAGCTATGTAAGAATTACGAAAGATGCCAACTTTGAACCTGCCCATGGACTGTATGAGAATGACATTTCTGTAAAACATGGAATTGATGGTGTACTCTGTTTGAGTTATGCAAATATTCTCCTGGGTATTGTGAAGCGCCATAATATTTTGTTGGATACCAGACATTGATATTTCATCTTTGTTTTTCCACAGTGATTTCCTAACACCACCATTTTGGACTCTCAAAGAAAAGTTACTATGGCATTCCCTCACCTACAACAGCCCAGCTCCCTACTGGTAAGTAATCAGTTGCCTTTGAAGTGTGAGTGGCACTAGTTGTATAGCTGAAGGACTTAATGATTCTTTCCACTGATTCAGAGAACTCTGTAGTGGTTGTTTTTTATGGGCCTGTGATAGAAATAACACAAAACTCATAGAATGATTAAGCATGAATTTGACTTCCTATTAGTGTAGGACTGTGAGTTTATTCAACCTGTGAGAGCTCTAGTTTTCTCATCTACAGAATTAGTTAATTCAAATGCCATTTTTCTACTTCCCAGAGTAGGGGGGAGATGTATATGAGAAAAATATACATCAGAATGTTCATGAGGCCTGGGGAGATCGCTCAGTGGTTTAAGCATCTGCCTGGCAAGAACAAGGTTCTGAGTTCAATCCTTGCTATTAAAAAAAAAAAGTCTTCACAGAATGCTCATGATCTGCAGATCTTTAACATGAAAGTGTTCTAATAACTGTCATTGGTGAAAAGTGGAGGGGGACTTCTGTGCTGGGGGTAGCTAGGATAGTATTTTAAGTAGTAAACATAGGGGGCTGGAGGGTTAGCTCAGTTGTGTAAAGCGCCTTCTTGAGCAAAATCAGGGGCAAAGGACTGCGGTTTGATCCCCCACATGCTGCACCAGACCCACCCTTAAGGCAGTCTGAGCCAGACAAAAAAAAAAAAGAATCCTTCTTAAGTAGTAAACATGATGCTGAGAAATTAAGTATGGGGAGGTAGTGGTGATGAAAATTTCTAGATTTAATTCTCTGAGTTGCTTTTTGTAAACATTTATCAGGAAGGACATTTTTCCTTTGTGTCCACCACTGGAACCAACAGATCTTATCCATTGTTTGAACAGCTTAGATCTCCATCTCTGACTCAGAGCCTGTAATACCCACTTGTATTTGGAGGTGGGCAAGGCATTAGACATTCTTGGGAAAGCCCTCTTGTTAAAATTGGAGCCTCTCCACCTAGTCTTAACCTGTTTACACAAAAGTCTTCTCTGTGTAGTCAGGATGCTTTTTCTACATCCCATGACTTTGGGTAGATTTCTTCAATTCTTTAAGTAAATGTTTGCTAGTCTGTCTGCTACCTTCATGATTAGGGTTGACTTGGATGAGGCTATTTATGGTTTCAGGCTACTGTTTTTTTTTTTGCAGTACCAGGGATTGAACTCAGGATTTTGTACTTGCCAGGCAGGCGCTTAGTCTACTGAGTTATCTTCCCAGGCCAGGCTACCTTAATTCTTTTTTTTTTTTTTTTTTTCTACTTTCAACATTTCATTTATTTCAAAATGATTTTATTGCAGCCCAAACAGTAGAATTAACTGTACATAATAAACTATTCTATAAATATACATATTTTAAGTTATAGGGAATGAAGTTTTATTTTGGCAGAGAGTGTTAAACAAAATTGAAGTTGCATACATTAGTAACATAGCTCAATAGCCTTAATCTGGTATGACATACGTTCTTGCTTTCTTGTGTTCTGCTAAATCATCATACCTAAACTTGTACGACAAAATTTAATTTTACTGTTTTCGCTTATGCTCTGATTCCAAACAAAACTTTTCATAAGCTTCTTCGGTCTCTGGGTCCATCTCATCATCAATATCATCCAAGTATGGATCACCAGCCCCTGATTATTCTGTTCCATTTTCTTTATAATCTAGAAAAAAAGTCTTCTATTTCAAGTAATTTTTGATATTTCTCTTGGTAATCTGGATCAGCTGCAGTGAAAGGAATGCCATCGAGTGTATAAAATGTTGGCTCATTCATAAAGTAGTTAGGATCATTTTCAGGTGTTGCTTCTCTGTATGTTGAAGTCACATATACCCCACCCCAGGTACTTGACCTGAGTTCTGCACGTTTCAAGGGCATCTCTTTTATATCTCTGCTATAGTTTGCATCTAAGACAACATTTTCAATTCTCTGAAAATTTCTTCCATGTCAAGTATCAATTTTTCTTTCCAAGCATCTTCCAAAACTGACCCTGTCAACTTTAGTAATTTTACTGCACAAATTAAGTTGTCATCCACTAGATTGGAGAAGAGGGCATTTAGCAATTCACACAGACTAACTTGGAGAATATATGCTCTTGTAACCTGTCCATTTGTTCCCTTGATCTCCAGGTTAAGGTAAAGTTCTCCCAGAAAGTGTACAAATGCGTGAAAGCATTTTTGAGTCACTTCATCCCCTTTTGCAACTTGATCTTTAACTTCATATTCAGTCTGACATCTTTGAAATAGTAATTGGCAGAAGTTGCCGCTCTGTGGACTAATTGTCAGCTGATGGGACAGGTACACAGGCGAGCTCCCATTTAAGAGAAATTTGGAATAGGTATGGCTTGTTGGTAGATGAGTTCCACAAGTTCATGCAAAGCCTCATCTGTTGTAACCCAGCCACTCAGGGTCTCTGCAAACTGCTCAATTTCAGTTTCAAGACTGCCAGATTGCTCTGTAAGATGATTCAAAAACTCCTGAACATAGTTTCATAGAGTAGGATAATCCTCACAACCATCTTGATAGGATTCCACATAGGCAGAATAACCTGACGGGTAGAATTCGGGGGCGTTGGCAGACAGCTTAGACATTAACACCGGATCCACAGCCACCTGGGGCTTAGCCATTGCGGACTCTGGGCTCTGCTGTGGAATTTTATCCTGCAAACTAGGTGGAGCTCCCAGGGGCCTCGTTTGTTCTGGTGGTGTCCCGCCGGGGACACTACTTGGGGCCCTTGGTGGCAGGGCCGTCATGGGCTGGCTCAGCAGCGGCTGTGGAAAGCCTGGGACTACAGGCAGGTGCAAGCACCCCCCAGGCTTCCACCAGCACCTGGAGCGCTATCTAATGTGTCCCACATGCTCCTCCCCTCTCAGGGCCTCCTCAGCGCTGTGCTGCACTCTTGCCCGCACCTCACTCAGGCTGCATGGAGGAGCCAGCGATGGCGGACTGACCCGCTCCCTGCGGCCTCAGGCGGAGCGCAGCTTGGCCAGGACCGATGCTACCTTATTTTATAAGGATGCCCTCCTGCCTCCCCTTCCCTGTCCTCCTTTCTCCTCCCCGCCTTTCCAGTGATTAAGAGAAAAGAATGCTTCTGCTGTAATCTTTGATTTGTTGGGCATTGTCACTAATGATTGTGGTAATGTAATCATAGTTGTTGAGATGGAAAGTTCTGATTCATTTGTACAGACTGAGAGAGTACTTGTAGAATGTAAGCGGTAACCTATACAGTAGGAGTTCTCTACTGGTTGTGGAGCTGACTCTGGCATCAAATCTTTGCTTATGGGTTAGTGGTCTGTTTTATTTTGATATTGCATGGTGTTCTCATTGTCCGTGGACAGTGCTGAGAAACAAGTCTGAGAAGGACTAGTCCAGAGAAGGCAGACCTATAACTTCTCACTTTTAGTAGCACCCTTGGGGTCATGGACATGTAGAACCTGATGCATGAGGTGCTGGAGAATTAGATCAGTGGTTGTGTGTTTTGACTCAAGCCAGAATGCCTACAAAAGCTATAGAACAAATACATGTTTGTGATTTTTTTTCTTTTTTGTCTTCTAGGCCGACTCTATAAATAAGCCCTTTGCACAGAGGTGCCAAGACTTGGTAAAAGTCATTGAGGATTTTCCAGCAAAGGTACATCTCTGGGGCATGCCATGTGCACTCTTAATGTATATACCTCCTCTAGTGGACAAGGACAGGGATTAATGTGCAAGATAAATCCCTTGCATCACAAAAAAGTAGCTCAAAATGTCAGCAATGCCAAGGTAGAGAAGCCTAGTTAAATTTTTTTAAAATAGAGATTTAACTTACAACTACATTTGTCAGCCTCAGGAAGTTGGCCTAATAATGGATTCATACCAAGTGTGACAGTAAGTCATAGTTTTGTTTAGGGACTTGACTGAGAATGAACAACATTGATTTTTTTTTTTTTAAGCTTTTTGAGACAGGGACTCAAGTGGGCCTTGAGCTTACTTTGTAGCCCAGGTTGGTCTCAAACTCACAGTAATCCCCCTGCCTTAGCCTCCCGAGTGCTGAGATTATAGGCATGTGACACTAGGCCTGGCATGAAAGGTTTTTTCTTTTTTTTTCTTTTTTTCTTTTCATTTTTTAAAATTTATTTATTTGTATTTTAACTTGAAGAGTGTAAAATAGAAGCAAAAGCAAAGAGAACAAATGACATAAACAGGGTAACATACGATACATATGTTATAGATTTTCACAACATGGATGGCGAATTATATATATATATATATATATATATATATATATATTTTTTTTTTTTTTTTTTAAATAAAACAATCCAACACAGATCAGGTTTTTTTTGTCTTTTTGTTGACCTTTTTAATAGCTCTATTTAGATCAAAAGTTTGTATTTTATTTGTTTGTTTGGTTGTTTTGTTTTGGAGATAGAGTCTTGCTATATAGCCCAGACTATCCTTAAACTCATGGAAATCCTCTTTGTCTCAATCCTCCAAGTGCTGGATTATAGGCATATCTCATCATGCCTGGCTAATTTTTTAACTACATTTTAAGTCATAGGCTGGCTTCTTTAACCAGTGCAAATATTAAGTTGTGCTGCTTGGTCTGCCCTGTATGCCCAGTAGAAGAATTCAAAATGCTTTTCAACACTGCATCATCATATAGGACATCGGTGGTCCTGTAGGTCTCTATCTGGGAGTGACCTTTTCAGAGAAGAGGTGGGCAGTACATTGTGTGGAACAGACAATGTATGGTATGGGAGTGGGCACTGGTCCTGACAAGGCTTCCCCCATCCTCTCTACTCTGTCTTAGGAGCTACTCTACTCCTCTCTGTTTCAGGAGCTGCACAGCATCTTCCCGTTGCTGGTAGAGAGCATTTTTGGCAGCTTGGATGGTGTCCTTGTTGGCTGGAACCTCCGGTGCCTACAGAGCCGTGTGAACCCTGTGGAGTACAGCATTGTAATGGAATTTCTAGATCCTGGGTAGGTAGGTTTGCTGCCTGTGAAGTTGCTAGGTACTTCCTTGTAGTGATGTTGTTTTTGAAATCACTCTACTTATTAAATTAAGAAATCAGAGCAAGATGGTTTGTAGTTCATTTGTGCAATTTTTAATTTTATGTACAGTGGCCCAATGATGAAGTTGGTTTATAAACTTCAAGTTGAAGACTATAAGTTTGATTTTCCTGTCTCCTACTTACCTGTAAGTACACTGGTGGTAATAGTGGTCTTTGAGGCTACAGGTCTGAAAAAATGGCTAAGGTAGTAAGCAGGCAGGGAGGAACTTAGAGAATTGGTGACCCTAAGCAGGAGGCAGGAACCAGAAGGCATCACAAAGTAAAACTTGAAATAGTAGCTTTTTTAAAGATCATTACCTAGTGGCACATGCCTGTAATCCCAGCACTTGGGAGGCTGCGGCAGGAGGGTTGTTGTTAGTTCGAGACCAGCCTTGGCTAAAAAATGAGCTCAAGGCCAGCCTAAACTGCATAGCATGACCCTGTCTCAAAAAGACACACGTACACACACACACACAAAAAAAATCATTACAGACTCTGCCAGTAGAGAAGGCACTATGCTTTGCTGCTGACTGAGTGGCAGGCAGGGTGGTGCGACCGATTCCTTTCCTCTTCTAATCTCCAGTCTTTCAGGGTCAAATTGAGGAATAACTTGCTCAGTGGCTATAAGAGGCAAAGGAGATGGGGCTCAAAAGCATACTCCCCTCTTCTCCTTCCTGTTTGGGTTTTTGTGAGGATGACAAGAAAAATTTCAAGCAAAAGAGCCAGGTGTGGTGGCACATGGCTATAATCCCAGCAATCAAGAGGCTTGGGAAGTTTGCATGAGTTCAGACCTGCCTGGGCTACATAATGAGTTCAAGGTCAGCCTGAACTGCCAATTGAGACCCTATCTCAAATAAATAAAAAAAAATCTGAGCAAAACTTATTACCCAAATGCCAGAGGAAGGGCACTGTCTCCACAGGCAGGTTCTACATTGCTTAGCTTGTCCTCAGTAGCCTTCCCAAAGAGTTGTACTGCCTAGGAGGCACCATGTTGTTTCCTGCCTGCAAGCTTACCTTCTTGTCTCCACAGGGCCCTGTGAAGGCATCCATCCAGGAACACATCCTCCCTGACAGCCCTCTGTACCACAATAAGGTCCAGTTTCCCCCCACTGGGGGCCTTGGCCTGAACTTGGCCCTCAGTATCCTTTGGTAGCCTGCAGGATGTGGGGGAGGCTGTTATGGTCAGCACATGTCATTGGAGGGTGGCCCACCAACCCTGTGTTTACTCCTTGACCCTGCTGACAGATCCATTTGAATATTACATATTCTTCTTTGCCTTGAGCCTCATCACTCAGAAGGTACAGAAAGGATGCTTCTGAGGGTAGCTTGCTTTACCACATCCTGCTGTAAAGGGTTGGGGCTTGGCCTAGAAGAGGACAAGGTGGTGCCCAGAGCCCACACTAATGATGACTTTGGTTTTCCAGCCACTGCCCGTGTCCCTCCGTGTCCGTACTTCAGATTGTGCTTATTTCACCCTGGTGGACAGGTACCTGTCATGGTTCCTGCCCACCGAAGGCAGTGTGCCCCCTCCACTCTCCTCCAGTCCTGGTGGGACCAGTCCATCACCAGCTCCCAGGTAAAACTGCCTTGGTCATTAAGACTTGGCCCTTCTATAAGAGAGTTGTCTGGTCATGGGCATGATCCATGGTACCACCCTTTGTCCAAGATTCCCTAATTTTTCTTATGCCTCATCCTAACACCAGTGTCCTAGTGCAGCCAGAAGATCATCTTGTGTTTTAGAGTCTGCTGGTATCTGGCCATCACTGAGGCATCAGGTCTCTCTGGCTTTATTGATAACACACACAAGAGACTTATGTTCTACTTGAGCAGTCCTCACTGTGGCCAGTGTCTAAGACCCATTGAGTCAGTGAGCACGATGAGAAGGTGAAAAGATTGTCCTGTGTTGACTGGTGGGGGGTGCTTCTGTACTAGGCCACACAGGCTAAGCCTGACACTGGCACCTCAGTCTGAGGGTGGATTGGGAGCTCTCTAGCTGACTCTGAGGTTTTGGTGGGCCTTTTGGCTAACTCTCCCCTGGAATACCCTCTGTCTTGGCTTTTCTGCCCCTTCCCTCTCTTCCCTGGTCTTCTCCTGAGAGGCTGCAGATGCTGGTCCAGCCTGTGTTGAAATGTGCACATTGTGTGGTGCTGTCATCCACACTCATGTGGTTCAGTGCCCTCGGAGTGGAGAAACAGGTCTAGGAGGGAGCAAGGGTTGCTCAGTGGTAACAGTAGCTGGTGACCCTGACATGGTGGTAATACTGCATCTGGGGAGGACTTGGAGATAGAGTTTATTGATGCTCTTTACAAGGCTATTCATGCCTTTTACAAGGCAGCACCCAGCAGTTTTTAGGTCTGGTTTTCACACTTGTTTTAACTTTTTATTTTGAAGTAACTTCAGACTTTTAGGAAAGATGCAGGCATTACATGAAAAACTTTCATAGTCCTTTGACCCAGACTACTAGAGTGTTAACACTTTGCTATGTCCCTTATCTTCTCATCCATTTACCAGTATAGCATTTTACTGCTCCCTCTAAGGGCAGATGAGAGAGGCTGTTTAAGCAAGTTATAGATGTGCCATCTCAAGACCTCTGTATTCCAGAATGTGTTTCCTAGAGGCAGCACATTCTCCTCCATGACCTTGGTACCTCCATCCATACCAGGAAGCTAGTACTGCTACCAAGCCATCTCCTAATCCTCTCAGGCCTATAGAGCTTGCTTCCATCTGTCCTACTCACATCTGTTATCTGGTGGGGCCTGACTTATTCACTGTGTGCAGTGGTCTCTCTGGTACCCTTCACTCCTTCATTCTTTCCCAGTCTTGACCCCCCCTTAAACTCATAGGTTGGCTGTAGATGCTCTTTTATGTGGGCTTTCTGGTATTTGTCTGCTCATTACTAGGCCCAGCTTGGGCTCTGTGGATAAGAACAATGCAGTGGTCACACCAGGTCTTGAATACTCAGTCCAGAGACCTGTGCTATCCCTTTGTCCCATTATTGATGATATAAGATTGGGGGCCAAGAGTGTCACCCAGGTTTTTCTGCTATGCGGTTAAATTTATCCTTTGCCTAAGTTAATACTGATGATTTAGTGGTCAAATCAGTTATTAATAAAGTAATTGCCCAAAAAGACAAAAAAAAAAAGAGCTGGGCATGGTGGCACAGGCCTGTAATCTCAGCACTTGGGAGGCTGAGGCAGGAGGATTGTTGTGAGTTTGAGACCAGCCTGAGCTACAAAGTGAGCCTAAACTGCACAGTGAGATCCTGTCTCAAAAAGACAAAAAAAAAAAGTAATTGCCAAATGTTTTTAACAGTATTCATCTCCCCTCATTTGTCAAGTGGTAAGGAAGACTTTTCCCTATTTATTTATTTAAATATGTTGGTGTGGACCTAGGAGTCATTGTATGATTTAACATGTGATTGGTTACCCACATCATTATATTGGTGTCCAGCAGAGTCCCTAACTGAGGCTTCTTTTTATGTCACTATCAGGACTCCAGCCATGCCCTTTGCATCCTATGGCCTCCACCACACCAGCCTCCTGAAGCGACATATATCTCATCAGACATCTGTGAATGCAGATCCCACCTCTCAGGAGATCTGGAGGTCAGAAACTCTTCTCCAGGTGAGCAAATGAGGGTGGTGTCTGCCTCCATTTCAAAACAAACTATTGATGGAGAGGAAAGTGCAGAAAGGGAAGTAAAAAGAATTAAAATGTGTTATATGTAGGTACCAACTTTCTCAATGAATGTGATGGTTATACCCTGCAAATATATGCTAATAAAAAGTTTAAAAAGAATTTTTTAACCCCCAAATGTTCAGCCATCTTCTACCATGTGAAGTGGAGCCTTGAAGCGTGAGGGTGGTTCTCAAATCCCAGCAGCCTAAGAGTGTTGGTGTGGACCTAGGAGTCATTGTATGATTTAACATGTGATTGGTTACCCACATCATTATATTGGTGTCCAGCAGAGTCATTATATTGGTTTTCCAGGCAAGCACTTATTCTACTGAGCCATCTCCCCAGCCCTAAGAATGTTTTAAGATTTGGTAAAATAGATAAGAAATTTATGTGTGCACTTCCCCCAACCAGTGAACCCAGGGCATCAGGCTCACTAAGCATTATTCTCCTTGTAAGGGTCTTGGCTGGCCCACTCCCTGAGCAATCTTGCCCCTCTGTGTACTATAGCAACTTAGTAGGTCCTGGTGTAGGTTCAGGGGCTGACTTGGTAGGTACAACATTGCTCTTTTGTTGTTGGTTTTTTGGGGTTTTTTTTGAGACAGAGTCCCATTGTGTAATTCACAGTACCCTTGAACTCACTATGTAGCCTAAACTAACTTCAGACTAGTTAAATGCAGTTGTCCTCCTTTATCAGCCTCCCAAGTGCTGGGATGACAGGTGTATGCCCCCATGCCTGGCCTAAAGCATTGTCTTTTATTTTATTTTTTGAATTTATGACAGAGACTACAGGATGTACAGGGTTTCACTATGTAGCTCAGACTCACAGTAATTCTCCTGTTTTCAGCCTCCTGAGCACTAGGATTACATGCCACCATGCCCAGTTTCAGTTGCCATCTCAGCACACCATGGGCACAGGGCTGGCACGGCAGGCCAGGGGATTAAACCCTGGCTTCTGTGCTCTGCCAAAGCAGGTGCTTTAGTCCAAAATAACTAAGCTAACCCAGAAGCCTGGTTTTTGGCAACCTAAAACAAGATGTGATTTGGTCTCCTAACTTACAGGAATCTAACTAGGGTGAGTGGTACTAATGCTTTTACAAGCTTCCAGAGTTTTTTGTTTGTTTGATACTGGGAATTAGACTTACTACCTTGTGCTTGCCAGTTAGGCATTGTGCCACTGAGTTATATCCCTTGCCCATTCCAGTTTTTTTTTTTTTTTTTTTTTTTTTTTTTTTTTTTTTTTTTTTTTTTTTTTTTTTTTTTTTTCTCAGCACCGGGAGGTTGAAATGATAGGAATCATCATCACTGTTAGAGGGGACTATGGTGGTACAGGTGGTGCAAGCTGATGTGGGCTCTGGTCTGTGCTAGCCTTGAGGTGGGCAGATATCTGAGATAGGCTAGCAGGCAGAATTGGAGGGTTCTATTTCCTGGACCAGAATACTGAATGAGCTGCTTTTAATAGAAAATACTAATTATTGTAAAGTATGTATAATGTAAGTTTTACCATCTTCCATTTTTGTGTGGCCGTCCAATAGTGTTAAGTACATTCACAGTGCTGTGCTAACCACTAAAATGCTTTACTGTCTTTAGAAATTAAAATTGTCAAGGAGTATATAAATATTTCAACCCTTCAAGCAACTCAATTTCCCCCTCTTCCCAGACCCTTGAAACCACTATTTTGCCTTCTGTTTGTTAAGATTTTTTTTTAATTTTAAGGAAGGGTCTACAGAGTGTTCAGGTTCTCATTAATAGATTGGACTCATAGTGATCCTGATTACAGCCTCCCAAGAGCTAGGATTGATTACAGGTGCTCTGGGATTGATTACAGGCGTGCACCACCATGCCTAGGCTCAATTGCCATCTCAGTGCACCCTGGGGGGCAGGGCTGGCATGACAGGCCTGGGGATCAAACTCCCAGCCCCTGCACCTACTTGCAGGCTGTTTCTTTTTTTCTTTTGGCGGAACTAGGGACTGAACTCAGGCCCTTATGCTTGCCAGGGAAGCACTTATTATACTGAGCTATCTCCCTGGGCCCTTGCAGGCTGTTTCTTAAGAATTTGACCGCTCTAGGTGCTTCATGTCTGGAGTATTGATCTAGATTGCACAACTTTCATCTTTTGTGATTGGCTTATTTTGCTTAGCAAAAGGTCCTCAGGGTTCATCACGTTATACTGGTATTAGAATTCTCTCCTTTTTATGGCTACATAATATCCCACTGTATGGATGTACATATTCTGCTTCACCATTCATCTGTCATAGAAACCTGCATTGCTTCCACATTTAGGTCTTGGGAATAATAAGGCTGTTAGGGCCAGGAGTATATAAATATTTCAAGCCTCAGCTTTGAAAACTTTTGGATATATACCCAGGAATGGAATTGCTGGACCACATGTTGATTCTGTTTTTATTTTGTGTTGGACATGATAGCTAGTATTCTACCATTGAACTATATGCCCAGTTCTTTTTATTGTATTTTCTCTCTCTGGGTTGTTTGTTTGTTTGTGTTTTTTGTTTTGTTTTGTTTTTATTGTTGTTTTGTGGAACCAGGAATTGAACTCAGGCTCTTGCGCTTGCCAAGGAAGCGCTTATTCCCCTGAGCCATTTCCCTGGCCCTTTTATTATATTTTGAGACAGCTTCCCCACTAATTTGCCCAGGTTGGCTTTGAATTTGCACAGCTTGCCATGTTTAATTTTTTTTTCCCCTTGCAGTATTGGGGATTGAGTCCAAGGCTTTTGCTATATCCCTAACTCATTTTTTATTTTGAAATAATCTGTAAGTTACAGAGACTGGCTTGCTGGGGTTTTTTGTTTGTTTTCCTTTTTTGCTGCTGTTATGTTGTTTTGTTTTGTGATAGGTCTCTGTGTTCAGGCTGGCCTTGAACTCAACGTGTAGCTCAGGTTGGCCTTGAACTTAGAGTGATCCTTGCTTGAATACTGGGATTGCCCAATGTTGGCTGTGTGTTTAATTTTTTTTTTTTGTTTTGTAGTACCACCCTACAGCTTTTGACAGTTTTTTTTTTTTTTTTTTTTTTTTTGGCGGAACCAGGTATTGAACTCAGGCCCTTGCACTTTCCAGGCAAGCGCTTATTCTAATGAACCATCTCTTCAGGCCCTTTTGATGGTTTCAGCACTATTTTATTTCTATCAGGAGGGCCCAGAGTTTTAGTTTTCTTCATATTCATACTATGCCTTTCTGTTTTCTTATTTTTGGTGGAACCAGGGATTGAATTCAGGCCCTTGCGCTTTCCAGGGAAGTGCCATCTGAGCCATCTCCCCAGCCCCATTTTTTTTTTTCCTTTTTTAATGTGTTTGGTACAGGGTCTCACTACACAGCTCAGACTCTAATTATCCTCCTGTTTCAGCCTCCCCAGTGCTGGGATTACAGGTGTGTGCCACCATACCTGCTCTTGGTAGCTGGTCTGGTGTGCCTGGGATGGTGTCAGCACATGTGCATTGCTTTTTTGATAATAGCTACTTAAAGAGCTGTAGAGTGGTATCTCCTTGTTTCAGTTTGCATTTTCCTAGTGGTTAGTAATTTTCAGCGTCCTTTCATGTGCCTTTTTTTCTTTTTTCCCTTTCATGTGCTTAATTGTTCATTTGTATACCTTTAGAGAATGAGACAAGGTCTTAAATTATAGGTCAGGCTGGTCTTGAACTCATTATGGCCTGGTCTTGAATGCAGAGTATCCAAGGCTGGCCTATAACTCACAGTGATCCTTCTGCTTTAGCCTCCCAAGTGCTGGGGTTACAGGTGTGTGCTGCCGTGCCCAGCTCCTTTGCACACTTTTGCATACTTACAGAATGTTTGACAATTTTTTTTTGCTGAGTTTTAGGTATTGTCTATATAGTCTGAATAAATTCCTTATCAGATATGTGATTTGCAAGTAATTTTTTCCCATTCTGTGGGCTGTATTTTTACTGTCAGTAGTGTTTTTTAGTTGGCATGATAGTGTTTGCCTGGAATCCCAGCAGTCTGGGAGATTGAGGCACAGTTGAAGGTTCAAGCCCAGCCCAGGCAAGTGAGCAAGTTAGTGAGACCGTGTGTCAAAATAAAATTTTTTTAAATGAGTTGGGGGTTTAGCTCAGTGTGAAGGCCCTGGATTCAGTCCCTAGGGCCGTCAGCAAAAAACAGGTCTTTTGATGACATCCCATTGTTTCTTTCATTGCCTGTGCTTTGGTGTCATGTCAAAGAAGTTGTTTCTAGGTCTGATGTAATAAAGCTTTCCCTTACGTTTTCTTCTAAGTTTCATGGTTTTAGCTTACATTTAGATTGCTGATCCACCTTGAGTTTTATTTTGTTTTGATTTCTTTTTCTTTTTTTTTTTAATGTATTTAGTACAGGGTCTACAGGGTCTCATTACACAAATCAGACTTACAGTAATCCTCCAGTTTTCAGCCTCCCAAACACTAGGATCACAGGTGGGCACCACCACACCCATTCTGTTTTGATTTCTTGACAGCCTTGAACTCAAACTGGCCTTGGACTCTTTGGTGGTACTGTCTTTTCAGTCTAAGTTGCTGGGATTATAGGGATGTGCCACCACCCCCAACTTGGTCAACTCATGTGCAAGATAAGGTTCCAACTTCATTCTTTTGTACATTGATCCATGATTTTCCATGCATTATTTGTTGGAGAGATTCCTTTTCTTGTGAACAGGTTTGGCACTATTAAACCTTTTGATCAGCTAATACTCTTTTTTAGGTTTTTGTTGAAATGTGGCTTCACCATTATTCCTTGGAGATGTACCAGAAAATGCAGTCCCCTCATGCCAAGGTATGTTTCTAGTTTCTTCCTGTTTTCTTGCCTCTGTCTCTGACTAGCTTTCTATTTCTTGTTCTCAGTCTTAAGTTACTTGTCACAACCTGGATGGTGGGAAGCAGAGTCCACCATCCACCCCTTATTCAGATAGCTAACACAAGGTGGGTGTTGTTCTGTAGTGTAAGAGTCTTATACTACTGTGGGTGGGGTTAGGGCTTTGGAAGTGTGTCCTTTCTTGGTCTTCCCTGTGGATCTTTCAGGGTTACCTCTGTGGCAGAGGAACAGCTAAGATTCTGGTGCTCTTGCGGGGGGGGGGGGGGATTAAGGGCTGCAGATGCCTCTGGGGTCATTTCCCAGTTTTTCTATTGCCATCACAGTATTTTTGTTCTCTCAAGAGAGGTGGTGACCCTGGAAAGACACCTGTCACTGTAGTGAACTTGAATATCCTTTGCCTGCCCATATTATCCTTACCTCCTCAAGAGCATCAGAAGCATCCATTTTTGTGGTGGCTGGGGCCTTCTCTTCTGCATGTACCCTAGTCTTTTTCTTCTCCCCCCCCACTTCCTCCTTTTTCCTCTCTTCTTTCTTGGCCTTTCCCCTACTTCCATTCCTGGGCAGGACACCTGTTTACAAAAGCATGGACATGGCAGAGTCCCTGGCACTTCCTGGTGTTGCTCTCCCTGGGCTAAGCACCCCACTGGGTTCCTCAGGGTGAGGTGGTTCTGTTGAGTTAGTGAGTAGTCTGTGGACACTTTTAAGAGTCAGCTTCAAACACACGTTTGGTCCAGTGCCCAAGGCACTGTCACCAACTCAGTCTGAAGCCTATGGCTTCTGTATATCACTTTAACTTTGATTTGTCAATGCCAGGTGAAATTCTTTAGGGTTTCCTCAGGAATGAAGAGTCTAGAGGTAACAGGGATGGCGGCACACACCTGTAATCCTAGGACTCTGGGAGGTTGAGATGAGAGGATTGAAAATTTGAGCCCAGCCTGGGCAGTTTAGCAACTTAGTAAGATTCTGTCTTCAAATAAAAAAGGAGCCAGCAGTGGTGGTACATACCACTAATCCTAGCACTCTTGAGAGACTGAGATGGGAGATCCTAAATCATATACATATGATTTTATATATATATATGAAGGGCTTGAGGATTAAGCTCAGTGTTCTTTTTTCAGCCCTCAGTATTGGGAGAAAAATTAGAAAGTTAAAATTGAGAAGGGTCTCCTGTAACTGAACTCCAGCTTTGAGGAAAGACCATTGTTCTGCTTTTCCTACTACATTCTCTGCAGCCAGGTCTAAGACCTCAATGCTGTCAGTGTCATAGGGTGGTCCAAAACTTTACCCTTGGCATCTCCTAGGAGGAGGAACATAGGGAAAGGCCCAAGACACTATCCTGGCTTGAGCCCTCAAGAGCTTACCACACCCTGCCTGCTTCCTATACAGACTTACTGCATGTTTCTGGCTGGTAAATTGTGGTCCAGCACTGGGTTTCCCTCCCCTAGCTTTGTTCGCAGGGCTTGGCTTTTTTCCTGGACCCCTGGGAGATGCTCAGCTCTGTGCATGTGTCTTGGCTATGCTGAGGTAGGGACTGCTTTGCTGCACTGTTTTCTTGTCTGCCCATGGTATCTTCGGAGTGACTACTTTCAAGAGCCAACCAGAAAGACCTTTCTGGATGGTCACCTGTGTCTTCACAGGTTCTGGTAGAGGCACCTTATCCTTTGTCCCCACATTTTCTTCCTCTTAGTCAGACCTTAAGGGGATGAGACTTAATAGAATGCCTGGCATTTAGAGGACTGCCCATCCAAGAGACTCTGCCCCTTGCTTCCTCCTGTTGAGGCAGAAAACAAAACGCAGCCTAAGAAATCTGAGTGGATGGGCACTGAGAAAAACAGCTGCAGTTGGTCCCATCATCCAAGGCCTCTTACTAGTTATTGGGGCCTGCACTGTGCCCACCTTACACAGATCCTTCCTGGTCCCTGCCTAGCCTTGATTTCCAAATGGTAGAAATGGTGACCTGAAGTCCCACTATGAGTCAGGGCATGTGTTCACTATTCAGTAGTTGGAGGCAATGATGGCTACAGCTCTGGAAGTGGCCATGGTGCCAGCCTTGTGTTCTTGTGGGAAGGGCTGGGACTCCACTGAGACCTTCCCTCTTGGTTCCCCCTTGAGCCTGGGGTCTGGCTGAGAGAAAGGCTAGGACAGGACTGTGCCATCCTACTATGCTTCCGCCTCCTTGTGAGTCACCTCAGAGCCTGGCAAGTGTGCCTCACTGTGTGCTGGGGGCATTTGGGCTGTGCTTGGCTGAAAGGCAACAATGCTACACGGTGGTAGATTAGAGTCCTGAGGTGGGGACTTCCCAGCTCTGCTGTTACCCCTGCTGTCCAGGCTTGTCCCAGCTTTAGTCCTGCTGACCTTGTGGGTATGTGGGGATTCTTTCCCTTGGGAGCTCTGTGTATTTGGAAGGCAGAGTCTTGATGAGGTAGCAAAGGCTGTCTTCCCAGAATTATAACTGATGAGCGCAATTTTAACCATTTCCAGACTGTGGGAGGATATGAGGGGTAGAGAGTGAACCTGGTGGACTCAGTGTGTGCTGCCCTTGGGTTCCAGTCTTTGGGAACCCATCCCTGTCCTCAGTTCTGAGAGAAAACCATTCATGGAAGGGACATTGATTATTTTTTTGGACACATAGCAATTGATCATATTATATATAGTACCTACTGATTTGGTAAATTTCTTCTCAAGGCAACCAAGGAAAATCCAGTAAGTTACAGTTCGCCCTCAGTATTTAGGGGAACTTGTTCCACAGATCTTCAGATTCTTTATATAAAATGACATGGTATTGCACAAGTATATAACCTGTGCATGTCCTTCCATATATACTAAATCATTTATGATACCTAATCTAGCATAAATATCAATATAGTTATACAGCCGGGTGTGGTGGCGCATGCCTGTAATCCCAGCACTAGGGAGGCTGAGGCAGGAGGATTGTTGTGAGTTCAAGACCAGCCTGAGCTACAAAGTGAGTTTAAGGCCAGCCTGAACTGCACAGTGAGACCCTGTCTCAAAAAAAGACAAAAAAAAAAAAAAAAAAAAAAAAAAAAAAAAAAAAAAAAAAAAAAAAAAAAAAAAAAAAAAAAAAAAAAAAAAAAAAAAAAAAAAAAAAAAAAAAAAAAAAAAAAAAAAAAAAAAAAAAAAAAAAAAAAAAAAAAAAAAAAAAAAAAAAAAAAAAAAAAAATATATATATATATATATATATAGTTATACAGTATTATTAAGGAAAGAATCACAAGAAAAATGAACAGAGCTCCTGGGTTCAATCCCCAGTACTAATGACTAAAATAAATAAATAAATAGGAAAAAAGAAGATACTCTGTACATGTTCAGTACAGATGCACTTGTTACCACCACTACCAGGTTTTGTCTGGTTGATCACACCCGTGGATACAGAGGGCCAACTCTATCTTTTTGGGGCAAAGAATTGTGAAACTGTCTCCCTCACAGTTTCTTTCCTAAGCCTTGAGCCTTGATGACCTTTAGCATATCCCAGTTAGGGTCATGGGTTGCAGGGGGCAGGTACCCCATGGTGTGGTCTCAGAGTTGGTGGGATGACAGAATTGGGTCAAGTTCAGAGCTGAAGTGGCTGTCATGCTTGAGGGTGCACTGCACTTGTATCTCAGCCTTATAAGGCTGAGGAGGGTGCCCAATGTGGGACTGGCAAGCAGGTTTGCCTGTGGTTTGAGTCCTGGGTTTGGGCCACCAAGAGGGGTGGTGCTTTGCTGGCCCCAAGCTGCTGGGGTTGTGATTGTTTGGATTGTCACTGACTTGCTTTTGTTTTTGTTTTTTGTTTTTTTCTTCTTCCTCTGGGCTCCTTCTCATTGTTTTCTTCTCCCCACCTTCCCTTGCCCCTTCCTGTCCCATGTCTTCCCCTCCCCACCTCGTCTTGTCCTCTTCCCCCCTGCCTCCTCTTGCCCTCTTGCCTCTTCTTGGCTTCTCTCTGTGTGTTGTCTCAGCTGGAGGTTCTGCACTACCGACTCAGTGTCTCCAGCGCCCTCCACAGCCCTGCCCAACCCAGCCTCCAGGCCCTCCACGCCTACCAAGTACTGGCTGCTCTCGTTTCCTCCCCTTCCCTGCCCATAGTGGGAGCACAAAGTGCCTATCACCACACTGGCAGAGTGAGGGTTTGGTTGAGGCCTGCTGCAGGGTATTAAGAGGCTAGTTCTGACCACAGTGTAGGTTCAAGGAAGGCAGGGGCCAACCTTTAGCCTGGCCCAAGCCCTGACTTTATAATTAGCCTGCTATTGGGGTGTGTAGCCAGATATCGATTAAGGCATATAGCCTTGGCTGGCCATAGGGGTTACAGAATCTGCCTGGTCGAGGTCCAGCCAGGGGAGGGGTCTCCATTCATAGGTATTGAAAATTTGCAGTGGCCATGGTGCTTAGAAAGTGACCAAGGATCTCGGGAGGCTGAGGCAGGAGGATTGCTGTGAGTTCGAGACCAGCCTGAGCTACAAAGTGAGCTTAAGGCCAGCCTGAACTGCATAGTGAGACCCTGTCTCAAAAAGACAAAAAAAAAAAAAAGAAGAAAGTGACCAAGGATGAAGAGGATAGGGACTTCAGGTGGTTCTGTGAGTTCTGCCCTGTTAAGAACCATCACCCTGCTTGGAGCCTGCAGCCACCTTAAGTCTACATGTACAGCAGAGTGTGGGTAAGAAGAACTCAGAGCTCAACCCTACAGCTGACAAGGCTATCGCCCAGCCATGCCTGACCTTCTGTTGAATTCCAGCCATTTGTAGACAAATAAGAGCAGGTGGCAAGTAAGAGCAGGCGGTGACATCAGATTGGGTAGACTGTTGCCTGCTTAGGGAGAGCAACAGGTGTGTGGATGGATTTGATGGTTTAGACTTAGGTTTTTGTTTTTAGAGAGAGAAACATGTTTCAGGGACAAAGGAGTTAGCAGATTTGCGAGGAAAGTTAGGAATATGGAGCTAAACTCATGGGGACAGCTCTATTTAGTCTCAGCTGTGACAGGAACACATAACAGTTATGTGTGAATTTGAACAAAGATGAGAACTCATAGTGTGGGGTGGGATGGCAGCTTCAGCTTACGGTGTAATTCTGTTCAGAAGCAGCAGCTGTACTGAGGAAGAAGGAGAGGCCCCCTTGGAGGACCAGGTGGTCAGCAAGCTCGGCTGAACCTGGGTTCAAGGGCCATTCAGGCTCATAGCAGGAGCATTGAGAGGCTGGGCCCAGTGGGAAGTACGGTGGACTCCCAGAGACATGTCCTTAAACTTTTTTTAGTCAGTGCTAGAGATTGAATCCAAGGCTTTGTACATAGGAGGCAGGTGCTGTGCCACCACCCGTGGGCCATCTCTTTTAGATCCAGAGGCCACAGAGATAGCTCGGAGTTCTAAGTGCCTAACTGGCAAGCACAAGGACCTAGGTTTGATCCCCGGTACCACATACTGTGCTGGCCTCAGAACTTGGTACACTGTGCAAGCCCTGAAACAAGGCATGGTGGCACATGCCTGTAATCCTAGCACTGGGGAGGCTGAGACAGGAGGATCACTATGAGTCCAAACTGCATAGCAAGACCCTGTACCAAATAAATAAATAAATAAATGAATGAATGAATGATTAAAAAGTGATCCAGTGGAAGGGCCTAAGGGTGTGGCTCAGTAACAGAGGCTTTGCCTAGCATGTTTAAGGCCCTTGCTTGTTTCCCCACCACTGGTGAAGGAGGCCAACTATGGCCCCAGGTTCTGTGTGGGTGTTTGGCTTAGAGAGAGTAGAGAGAGAAGTTTGGCTTAGCAAACATAGCACAAAAGTTGCTTGACATGGAGTGAGAGGATCAGCATCTGGTCTCTAACAAAATCTACAAAAAGATGGAGTATGCTAAGTGCCCATCAGGAAGAGGGGCTGCCAGCTCCTATGAGGGTGCTGTTACTTTTCCTGACCCAAAGGGATGACATCATAGGCCAGGGTCCTGGGCCACTGGCCAGGAATGAGGCTCTAGAGAAGGGGAAGGCTCCAGAGTTGGTTAGTTGTGTGTGTGTGTGTGCGCGTGTGTGTGTGAATCTAGTTTCTGGTCTTTTAGTAGTAGATTTAATGCTACTGGTATATGTCTTAGTTCGTTTCTGTTGCTAGTAACACAGTACCACAGGCTGGTAAGGTACAAAGATAACAGGTTTATTTTGGTTTGCAGCTCTGGTCCAAGGTCTGCAGTGGTGGTGGACTAATGGCACCCTGCTGTAACTGGCTGTTGGTGTCATTGAAAGCTTTATCATTGTTCTGGGGCAACATGTGCTGATTGTCTTACTGCTCATAGTCCTGAAGTGGCATAGGACATCATCACAGAGCAGGAGGTAGTGAGCATGAGAGACCTAGCCAAACTGGCTTTCAGAGCTGACCCACTCTCCAGATGGCTCACTAATGCATTAGTTGCGTGATTGGATCAGTCTGTTTGTGAAGGCATAGCCCTGTGTGTTTGTTGACAGTCTCACGTGGTGCCACCTCTTAATAGCTTATGATGGAGATTAAACTTCAGCCTGAGTTTTACAGGGGAGAAAGTATGTCATTATATTTTATAGTTTTTTTCTTGAAAAACAATACGAATTTTACTGGACAGAGACTAAAATTACAAATAAGCAGAAGAAGGTAACCTCTCTTCCATAGTTCTACAGATTAAGCCAGTGAGGGTGTCACCTGGATCTGTGGGTGCATTTTCATGACAAAATCCTGAGTGGACAATGCCTCAGGGCTGGGGCCCATGCCAGGCACAGCATTGCAAGTTGCTTGAAACCCAGGGAGGCGAGGATGAGCCTTCAGGTGCTCTCTTCCCCCAATCCATGTCCAGTGGAACCCACTTCACTTGGATACTAAGCACCTGACAGAAAGGCTTTACTGTCTCAGGCTTTGGCCTCAAAGATCCTGTGTATTATGAGAAGTTAAGGTTGTACTTCTCCAGAGGATTTTGGCTGACCACAGGTCCACTGGCAGGAAAGGACTCTTCCCTGAGTCCCTCTCCTGTGACTAGGAGAGGAAGCAAGAGGGGAGTCAGGGTTGTGGCCAAAGAGCGAACTGGGGAGAAAGGAGAAGCTCCCATTCCTAAAAGGTGAGCCTTGAGAGCTTTCTGCACACACCCAGGAGGCAGTTGGGCAACCCCGGGGCCAGAGCTCTGGTTGGTTGCTCCTGTCCCTGGTCCTCTGGCTGGCCAGGAGGCAGGGACCCCTGAGGCCAGCACAGCAGACGTGTGTTGAAGTGCACAGCTGTGTGTTGCAGCATTGGGTCTTTTGGTGCACCGGAGAGCACTTTGCAGTGAACCTTTGAGCTGGCTCTCCCAAGGGCAGGCTGGCTACAAGCTTGGCCATGCATCTTATTGCCGCAAGTGATATGACACCTGCTAAGTGCCAGGCACAGTGGGATCCCAGGGGGTGGCCATACTCCTGGCACATGGCCTCCTATGGGGTGGCATAGTGGCCAGCCAAGGGGCAGGATGTGGTCAGACTTCCCTGGGTCCTGACAGCCTCTTTCCCCTCCTTAGGAGTCATTCACACCCTCTGAGGAGCACGTGCTAGTGGTGCGCTTGTTGCTGAAGCACCTGCATGCATTTGCCAACAGCCTAAAGCCTGAGCAAGTCTCGCCCTCCGCCCACTCCCATGCCACCAGCCCCTTGGAGGAGTTTAAACGGTGGGTGCAGGTTGGCAGTGCTCTTGCACTTCTGAGCTGCTCTTCATTCACACCACATTGCCCACTATGACCTTTTCCTAGGACATGGGTGGGACACGGCAGTCCTTCCTGCTGAGAGCATAGAGGCCTCAGCTGGGCTGGGTAGGTGGTAGATGCCTGGTCTCATGGCAACGTGTTTTACCCCACTCAGCTCCAGAGCTGTAGGGGCTGCCCCACTGCTTCTGTTCCTAAGGCTTCCTCCCCATACCTTCCCTTTTCAATGGCCAGAGAGACTGTTTTGTGACTCTTTAACTTGTCCCTTCCCAGTGTCAATGCTGAAGAGGGAGGTTCTGCTGATGGCAAACCATCATGTGCCATACACCCTTCGACCCCCCCCCCCCAGCCCCTACTTCCCCCTTTGGGAGACTGGGGCCAGCGGATCAGGTGACTGGTATAGGACTGAGGTGTGTGGAAGAATCATACTGGCCAAGTGACGTATGTGCTGTATGTCCTTAGGATAATCCCTGATTTTTGAACCTTAGCTTCCTCCGAAAAACAGGACTGAAAACAGATTTTAACTCTAAGGGAGTCCCCAGTATGCCTTGGTGGCAGCCAGTGACCCCTCTGCTTCCTGCAGGGCTGCTGTCCCAAGATTTGTCCAGCAGAAGCTCTACCTCTTCCTACAGCACTGTTTTGGCCATTGGCCCTTGGATGCATCCTTCAGAGCTGTAAGTTCTGGCTCCTTTTACATTAGCCCTCTGTTCTGAGGGAGGGAAAAGACTGTTACCTTGAGGGGAGGAAAGGAGATCTTGAAAGGCCATTGTTCTGGTTGGAGTTTCTAAATGTGACCCTGCCACACCCTGTCAGCAGGTGATGCATGTCTTCTGGCCTCTTGCACCTGGCATGCTCATGAGCCTGGTTCTTGAGGGACTGCCATGGTGGATAAATGACTCTGTGGTGTGCGAGTTCCTCTTGGGGTGATGTGGGAAAAGTTGATCCTCTTGGCATCCTTTTTTTTAAATGTGTTTGGTATAGGGTCTACAGAGTCTCACTATGTAGTGAATCTCCTGTTTTCAGCCTCCTAAGCACTGGGATTACAGCCAAGTGCGTCACCACGCCCTGTCTCAATTGCCCTCTCAGACTGCCCTGGGGGCAGGGCTAGTGCAGCATGTTGGGGATTGAACCCTGGCCACTGTGCTTTGCCTAAATAGGCACTTTAGTTCACTGAGCTATCAGGCCAGCCCTTCGTCTGGGCATTTTTTTATTTTATTTTTTTTTTTTATTGAGGAACTGGGGATTGAACTCAGGCCCTTGCACTTGCCAGGGAAGTGCTTATTTTGCTGAGCCATCTCCCTGGCCCCTGAGCCATCTCCCCCACCCCTGTCCTGGCATCTTTACTGAGATCAGAGGTCAGAATGTGGTGATACCCTTTACCCTTCTGTGGCCCCTTCTGCATGGCACCCAAGAATGTGACTGGAAGCTTAGAGCCCTGGCCCCATGGCCAGTAGACCTTCAGGACACCTATGTCCCTTATTAGGTTCTGGAAATGTGGCTGAGCTACCTGCAGCCGTGGAGGTACACATCTGAGAAGCAGGCTCAGAGCAATGACTCCCAGCCCCGGTGTGTGTCAGAGAAATGGTGAGGCCCTGGTCCTTCCTTCCTGCAATTCCATTGGCTCCCATAAGTATGTGCTGCTTCATGGGGGGACAGTTGGGGTGCCTGTGCTTGGGCTGGCCTCATGGTGGCCTTCTGAGTTCTTTTACCAAGTCCCATATAGTGGGTACATAGGCCAGCCATTCTGGGCTGAGCTTTATTCGCAGAAAGGATTTTCCAAGGACGCCTAGGTGATCCTCTACCTATTTCCTTGCCCTTCTTCTGGCTCAGTCTTCCAGTTTGCCCTAAAAGCTGCTTGCCATCCTTTTTCACCACAGAGCAGCAGCACCGTGGTCACCTCCAACTTGCACCTCACAGCTGACCCCCAGGCTTCTACCAGCACATTAAAGTGCTCCTTTCCTGAACCAAAGCTTTCTCTTCCCTCTGCTGTTTCTTCCCCCTGCCCATCAGGCTTCAGGCCAACCTTTTGGCATGGCCTTGCATCTCTTAGAAAGAATGCCATCCTCAAAGATCCACTGTCCTCAGAGGGCCTAGGTACCACCTCCTCTGCAATACTCTCCTCCCTGGCCTCTAGAGCTGCCATTCATGACACTTTCATAAGGTCTTCTCCAGGAGTCTGGAAGTCCCAGGAAGCCAAGAGCTTTAAGGATTAGGACCAGTGTTGCCCCAGCCTCCAGCAGGTGGTCTTGAGCTGCACCTTGGTCCCTAGGGCACCCTTTGTCCAGGAGAACCTGCTGGTGTATACCAAGCTCTTCGTGGGTTTTCTGAACCGCGCGCTCCGCACAGACCTGGTCAGCCCCAAAAATGCACTCATGGTGTTCCGAGTGGCCAAAGTATTTGCCCAGCTGAACCTGGCTGAAATGATCCAAAAAGGTAAGTCAAAGTCCTGCTGGAGCTGGGTTGGAGCCAATGCTGTCTTTGGCAGAAAGCAGCACATAAACACTCAGGGAAGGCTGTGTGCCTTATGGGCTTGCAGTAACCACACAAGGTTGGTCTGGGGAAGTCTCGGAGCCTGGCTAAACCCCACCTTTGTGGCCAGACTAGGTGGGGGCCCTGTATGCCTGTCAGGAGGGGAGTAGAACCACCCACTGTGTATAGCTCTTTCAAAACTTGCTCCTCTGGTGCCTTATGGGGTGGATCAGGAGATTGACTTGAGCTCCAGCATGCTGTTGTCACTATTGACTTCCTTTTGGTGCGGGTACCAGACTCGAGTCCTGCTTTCCAGGTGAGCAACTATTCCTGGAGCCAGAACTCGTTATCCCCCATCGCCAGCACCGGCTCTTCACAGCTCCTACTGTCACTGGCAGCTTCTTGTCACCCTGGCCACCAGCTGTTACTGATGCCTCATTTAAGGTGAAGAGCCATGTCTACAGCCTAGAGGGCCAGGACTGCAAGTACACCCCGATGTTTGGGCCTGAAGTCCGGACCCTGGTGAGTAATGGGAGGTACCAGCTGGCATGTGGTCCCTGCAGCTATGAGAACCAACAGAGCTGGAAGGCACCCAAGTTCTGGAAAAAATGAAGGTGGTTGTATTGAGTAGATACACTGATTTGTCTCCCTCTTCTTTTTCCAGTAAAGACTTTTTTTTTTTTTCCTGGGTAAAGGCAGAATTTAGAAAATTCTCATTTTTAAGAGGTCATCCATATGCCAGATGTGGTAGTACATGCCTGAAATCCCAGCATTTGGGAGGCTAAGAAAAGATCACCAGTTCCAGGCCTGTCTATGCTATACAGTGGGACCTTATCTCAAAAAATAATAACAAAAAATTTATAAATCTTAAACTGTCCCTCCTGTTCCTTCATCCATCTGAGTGTAATCTGCCCCAGATCACCATGTCTGGAGGACAGCACAACCTTGTCCTGTGTGTTTCCAGGTGCTGGGATTTCCCCCCACCCAAGCCATGTATTTCTGTGTCTCCCTCCTAGGTATTACGCCTTGCTCAGCTTATCACACAGGCCAAGCAGACTGCCAGGTCCATCTCTGACCAGTGTGTGGAGAGCCCCCATGGCTGGTCCTTCCTGTCATGGTTGGGCTTCTCCCCCACGGACCCAAACAGCTGCTACCCAGCCAATGACCTGGATGAGATGGGCCAGGACAGTATTCGCAAGACAGACGAGTACCTAGAGAAGGCCCTGGAGTACCTACGCCAGATATTCCGAGTATGAGACCCGGGGCTTGTCTTATGGCCAGTATGGTCCCTCTCCTTAAGGGATTTGCTCCTTACCCAGCCCATGGCCAGCCCCAGAGTTTGTACAAGTCTCCAGCATGGCTTCTGCCCCAGAGGCCCACCCCCCTCCTCCCACTGGGGATCCATCCCATAGACGGGTTTGCACCTAAGGTGTCATGTCTAGGTCTCCTCATTGTCAGAGGCTGGTGGGATAAAAACCAGTTTTTTGTCCTTCACCCTGGAACTGAAAGCAGAAGTGTTTCTCTGACAGCTCAGTGAAGCCCAGCTTTCCCAGTTCACACTTGCCCTAGGAACCATTCAGGATGAAAATGGGAAGAAACAGCTCCCTGACTGCATCGTGGGGGAGGATGGGCTCATCCTCACACCCCTGGGCCGCTACCAGGTAAGAGGCCTCTATCATCTTTTTTTTTTTTTTTTTTTTTAAAACAACTTTTTTATTTTTTTGGTGGAACTGGGGTTTGAACTCAGGCCCTTGAGCTTGCCGGCAAGCACTTACTCTCCTGAGCTATTTCCTCAGCCCGCCTCTATCATCCTGTGACTTGTTTTCAGTTTCATCTTGTCCTAGTTAAAAAAGGCTTTTCTGATCTGTTGGCAAAGATGTATCCTCTGAACTGTCCTCATAATCTGGGTTTCTAGATCATCAATGGGTTACGGAGGTTTGAAATTGAGTATCAAGGAGACTCAGAGCTGCAGCCCATTCGGAGTTATGAGAATGCTAGCCTGGTCCGAGCACTGTTCCGGCTGTCATCTGCCATCAATCGCAGAGTGAGTGGGCAGTAGGGGTGGGCCTGGCCACTGGAATGGTTGTAGAAGATACAGCAACCCCATACCCACACCCTTCCTGTGAGTGTGGAAAGAGTAGATGGCGAGTGGGCCTTCTAGAGTTGCCTGAGTCTAGGAGTGGCCTGAGAGAAAGGATAATGTGTTGCCCTGAGGCCTGAAGCGTTTGCTGTCACCATCCTATCTTGAGTTTTTGTGCTTCAGTTCGCAGGTCAGATGGTTGCTCTCTGTTCCCGGGATGACTTCCTTGGCAGCTTCTGTCGCTACCACCTCATTGAGCCTACCCTGGCCAACAGGCACCTGCTGAGCCCCGTGGGGCGGAGGCAGGCAGCCAACCAGGCCCGAGGCCCCAGGCTCAGCTTGCGCTTCCTGGGCAGCTACCGGACACTGCTCTCATTCTTTCTGGCCTTTGTCATGGCCTCTCTGTTATGCATCAGGCCCCTACCCTGCACTCTGCTGCTTGTCCTGGGCTACCTCCTCTATGCCATGGCCATGACACTGCTGACAGAACGAGGGAAACTTCACCAGCCCTGATGGCCGTTGTCTTCAGAGCAAGCTACTGGGATTTGTTGCACTGTGAGGCCCTGGCAGGCTGCTTCCCATTCAAGAGTGCAGTCATTTGGATTTTTGAGTACTGTTTTCTTGTGACCATAGAATCATCCAGAAGACACTGAAATGAGAAGGGAACCTGACAAGAAAGGGGCAGGGTCAAACAACTCTTGAGCCAAACTGACCACCAGAGCTGGCCACAGCCATTCACTGTGCCAGCCCGATTTTCAGCTGAGCTAGTCTTGGATGCCTCTGCAACCATTTGATTTTGCCATGTAAAGCTCAGGCTACTGTGTCCACAGCAGCTCCAGCTGTCCACTATGGTTGTCCTTGAAGTGGGCAGTGTAGGTTGTGACATCTTCCCCTGAGTTTCCCAGCAGTAGCTTAGCCTCCCTTCCAGGCAAGAATCAGTTTCTGAAAGACATTCCTGAGAAAACCAGATAATGGCTCTCCTGACTCATTTTAAAGTGAAGGTTTGCTATCACATTTAGTGATGGTTCTCTTATGTTCTCCTGGTCACTGGGGTGCCACTTTTGAATTCCGTGGAGGCCCTCCCAGAACACAGCATCTTACTTTTTACCTCTGGCCCCCGAGCCTCTGCAGTCCTGCACCATGAACAGGCACTGGTTGTCAGCAGGCTAGAGTGGTCTTACAAGCTTCTGTCTGCAACCAAAGATGGACAAAGCAATGTTTGCTCCTCCATAAACAAGTACTCAGAGACAGTGACACTTTGATAACCTGGTATGTAATAGCTACACCTTGATTTTTAAAAATAAATCAGTCACTCTTGTTCATGCTGCAGTTTACCATCACCATCACAACAGTGTCTTCAGGATTTTAAACCAAGCCTTTGTTGTCAATGTGGGGGATTAAAAAAAAAAAAAAAAAAAAGACATGGGATATAGCTCAGCAGCACAACAACTGCCTGGTAGGCATAAGGTCTTGAGTTTAATTTCTGGCACCAAAGGGAAAAAGAATTGTTTTTAAGTTGTCAATGTTGGGCTTTGTGATATAATCTCAGGATACATTTTGGAGCCCATGACCAAAAATCAACTTGGAAACTAACTTAACTATGGATCTGAATAAATCAATTCTTGATTGAGTCTCGGTACCTGGGCTGTCTGTCTATCCAGGTTCATTTGCACCGGGTCCCTGAGTGCTCAGGAAGCTGGGAAACAGCTGCTGGGTGTCCTGCCCCCCAACCTTTCCTGCCAGAGGCTACATGCCTGTTTGCTAGCACTTTGGGACCCAAAAGCTTTCAATGCCTGGCCCAACTCAGGTAAACAGTGGGCCAGGGAAGAGGTCTGTCAGTGGGTTTCCCTGTGCCCAGCACATCTGCAGCTGCCACCTCATGGCTGTCTATAGCTTATGTTTGTCCCTGAAGAGAGCAGTAGATTGTCAGGGAGATGGGCACCTGCTGGCTCAGCCAGGGCCCCTTCCCCTGGCTTCTGTTGGATCCTATCAATGCATATGCCTGTAGTTCAGAGCCAGCCAAGGATTGGAGAGACATTCATAGCTTTGAGCTCATCCTCTAGTTTCAGACTACTAAGCATTCCTCCTCAATCCCTTTCATTTTCAGGTGCAGTGACCCACCCAAACTCCATCCTCTGCCTTATAAAGGCATTAAACCTGTGGCTTCCTAGTTGAGTCTGGCTGACAAGAGCCCATAGGGCAAAAGTAGCTCTTCTAATTACTACCTCCAGTCAGGTGGGGTTAACACATTCCCCCTATGTGAGGTTGTATAAATTGAAGTCAAGCTTAGACAACATAAGACCCTCTTAGGTTTTGTTTTTTTTTTGTACCGGGGATGGCACTCAGGACTTCAATTAGCTTGCCAGGCAGGTGCCTATGCCATTGAGCTATCTCCCTGACCCGATCCGGCTCAGTTTTTAAAAGGGCTGAGTTGGGGCCTGGGAGATGGCTCACTGGAATAAATTTCCCTGGCAAGTGCAAGGGCCTGAGTTCAATCCCTGGTTATGCAAGCAAAAAAAAAAAAACAAAAACAAAACGGGGGACTGGGTATGCAGTTCCATGATACAACATTTGCCTAGTATTCATGAGGCCCTGAGTTCAATCCCCACTACTAAAAAGAAGTTTCCTTACTATGCCTTCACCCCACCTCCCACTCAATGATACTGGTTCTCGCTACATTGCCCAGGCTGGGCTCCAATTATCCTCGTGCCTCATCCTCCCAAGTAACTGGGATTACAGGCCTCTATTACCGTGCCTGCCTAAAAGTTGATTTTTTGAACGTTACAAGTTATCTCCTTCAAAAAATGAGATTTTTAAAATGTGACAAAGTACTGTAAAGGCAGATGGTTCTCACGTTACATCATGTGTACTTGAGTAGAACATGGACCCAAGCCCCATCTCTATCTCTAGCCCCACCCTTTGTCCCCAGGGCCCTAGGCAACCTTTGCCCTTGAAGCCCAGTGAGTTTACAGAGGCAGCAGTGAAGGCCAGAGTGGAACCGGGATGCGGCCAGGGAGCAGCTACCCTGCTCATGGATGCTGTCCCAGGGCTGCTCGCCTCCAGCAGGTGGCGCCATGGTCCACACCACTTGGGCTCAGTCCACACAAATGGGCCAGGTCCTGGAAGAGGTCACTAGAGAACAAGGATGATCAGCTGCAGGCTGGGTGCTGGGTCCCAGAACAGACAGCAGTAGCCCTTCATGTGACCCTAATATTTGGTGAAGCTATCCCCCAATACAGCAATAAGTCCAAAGAGGACAAGGGGCAGTGTTGTGGGTGCCAGCACATTTATTTTAGAAGATTCACCCCACCAGCCCTCTCTGAACATGGTCAGCCACTTCATTAGTAAAAAAGATCTTCAGACTGACTTTGTCAGATACAAAAGTTACATTTCTTGTTATATAGATCTTGCTTTATCTTGGTCTTAACCATCCACAGAAAAGTATAACGTATGAAAAGTAAAACCATATTAATATGCTGAGCTGTAAAGGGCTCAAGTCAACAACTTCTGACATTTCCAGTCCTACGGATAACCAACTACTATTATGGACTACTGGAGTATATTGGATTTTTTTCCTGAATTCACACACCTAAAATGGCAATGTAATACCCATCTCTGACAAAACTAAACAAAAAAAGGGGATACAAATGAACGACCATTTTGTATCTGTATATACAAAACAGGATAGATACATAGCTTTCTCTTAATTCATGAGAGGAAAGATTTGTACTAATTTGAACAGGACATCATGTCTTCTGCATCTTGTACTGAATAACCACTTACGAAGACAATATGCAATGTATTAATTACTGAAACTGTCCTATTAATTGGTTTTGAAGCTGTCTCATTGCTTTCTCAATAAAATAAAAGCACATCATTTTCATGAATAGATTATTATGAAGGTACCAATTTTCAAAAATGTCTATATATCAAACCTATATTTATCTAATAAACTAAATGCTAAAAAAAATTTTTTTTCACACCACAGGAAGTGCAAGTGTATAGCTCAATGAATTGTCACCCCCTAAATACACCAGAGCAAAACTGGACAATGTCCAGACTGCTCCACCTCATGCCCACAGCATCCTTAGCCAGTGTCTTCCTAATGGGGCCTAACTTGGTGCAAAGCTTTCAGCCTTTGTAATGACTGTTCCTCACTCCCCTCATCCTTCAGCTAAATTTCATCTGTCCCCTACCTGAGCCTGTGCCACAGTTTCTCCCAGATTTCTGTACAGTTGGCTAGAGTGCCAAAGATTTGGCCACTGGGCATCTGCTATGTCAGGACCCCCTTCCCTCAGGGATCCTCCTGCCATAGCAGCTGAGTGCTGAGATTACAGGAATGTGCCACCACGCCTGGCCTTCCTTCCCCATGCCCTCTTGGGGCTCACCCCAGTCACTGTAACATGGTGTGACCTGGCCAGCCTGGGGCTGGGGTATAAGCACCATGTTCACTTATCTAAGGCCAGGAGGTGCCTTTGGGTCATACTGTGTCTTCATCTCTGTTTCCCAGAGCCCAGACCTAGCTGAGCAGAGTGGGCAAAACCTGCCGACATCAGGATGTGGTGGTGGAGGACAAAACAACCAGAGACATTTCTGACCCAGGGTACTCAAGACAAAGGCTTCATGGAGAAAGCTAGAGGGACCCATGGGCAGCACAGCCCAAACAGCTTCTCTGAGTGGTATGGCCTTGAAAATAATGAGGGAAAGCATGTGCTGGGTTCTGGATTTCCAAGCTAATAATGAATCACAAACTGCAGAAGAAAATGGAGACCCCTCAGTGCCCAACAGGAAGTTACCACCACTCACAGCAGCCCCGCCAGAGGCTTGGAGTCATTAAGACTGTGCTGAGTCTGAGAAGGCAAGAAACAGGTGAGATGGCCCTGCCCAGAGCCCTGGCCTTGTGACATGTTCTGTGGAGTGAGGCACAGAGCCCCTTCTCCCAATCTGCCTCTTGTAGGAGGCTGGGCATCATCACCAAGAGCAGACCCTCTTCTGCCACTAACCACTGGGCTTGGGCCATGGAGAATAAACCTATGCAGAGTGGGTCCTGGGCCTCTTTCATTCTTCCCAAACAGGAAGCAGCTGCCACATGTAGTTGGTCTGGAGCCGGCAGCAGGCACCATTTGGAGGCTCCCTCTCAGACCCTAATCCACTGCTCTTGGCAGCCCTCCCAAGGAGGACCTTTCCATTTCCCCTTTCCAGAGGAGGAAACAGATAAGGGATTCTTGGGAGAAGGTGGCTGGCCCCAGAGCATGTGGGCAGTGACTTTTAAGGGCTGTAATGACTAATCCTCCTAGGGCTGACCTGTAGTGAGATTTCAAAGCAAGGCCAGGCCCCAGCCTGGGTCCAAGAAGCAAGAATTGAGAGCTGGTGTCTCCCAAATGTTGGACTTTTAAGAGGAGCCTGTGTGGCTGCTGCTCCTGGGCACAGGAGGGATGCTGGGAGTACACATTCTGGATAATACAACTAGCAGGACCAAGCCCTGCTTCTCTGGAGTCCTGAGGTCTCCCAAGACCAGGCTGGAGTGAGAAGCCCTAAAGGGGTAGGGTTTGAATGGAACCCAGGGCACCTTAAGGTCACAGATAGCCTCAGGAACCCCCACCTGGTGTCTAGAGCACCCTAGTCAACAGAAACAGGGAGCAGGGCCTCATGGAAGCAGCCTAAACGTAGGTGCCCTCTTTCCTACATGGGCCCAGACTGGCATGGACTCTGCCTCAAGGAAAGGTCAGGGGTGGGAGAGATCATTCCTGCATGTCACCTTTGGGCTGCTATAACGACTTTTCAGAGATAAGGACAAGACCTCTAGGGAAAAGACAGTAGAGGTGGTACCCTGAGCAAGCCTACCCTACACCTGTGCAAGCCTGCAGCTATGCAGCAGCATAAGGTGGTCATCCATCAGCTATGGAACATGTATCACCTGCAAGTGAGGATTTGGGTGAAAAGTGGCCCAATTCTGAAAACCTTCCGTGCACCCACCATGCCTCTCCTCCTATAAGGTGCTCCTGTCAGCTATAGTACCTCCAATTCCTTCAGGAAAGCCCCAGAGGCCAGGACTAACCCCAGGAGACAAGTAATACATCATGTGTCCCTTTACCAGCCCAGGAGGGCTTCCTTCCCTGGGGACTTGGATGCTGTGGGCTCAAACAGGGCCTGAGAAGTGCTAAGTCCATAGGCATGGTGCCTACAGGGAGGAGGACTGGGCCTCAGGCAGAGTTGGCACTGGCACCAGTGCCCTGCAGTTGGGCTTAGGTCACCCTTTTCACGTGAATCCTACTACTATCATGCCATGCTGACTTCAACATAGATGAAATATATGATGGATAAATCACTTCATCTCAAAGCTGAAAGTATTTTCTACTTATACAAAAGCATGTTATAAGTATTATCCTACTTGCTACAAATAAATCTTGTTGCTCCAAGTCCCAAGTCTCCTTCTCCACTCGCTATCAGGGGTCTCCTGCCAGCCATTTGCTCCTTATCCTCCTCCCCGAAGGACATGCCTTCCAGGCTCTCTTCTCTCTGGGGAACATACTGGACTACCCACACTAGATACTGCTAAGGACAGCCAATGGGAATGAGTGGTCCGGCTAAGCTGCCTTCATCCAGAGGGCCACAGCCAAGGGAGAACTGTTGTCTCCAGGGTGCCATGGCCCAACAACTACGTGCATCTCCTCCAGGCAGTCAGTTTGTGCCTACCACCACCCAGCACATGGTGCTCCTGGCCCTACTGCCCCATTTCCTGAGCATTACTTCAAGAGAAGTAGGCCATGAAGCAGGGTATGCCACAGGCTGAGAAACTGAATGTTATACAGAGGAGCTAAGGTCTGGCGCCAGTGGACATTGTTTCCACACCAACAGCAGCCCTGCTAGGACAGCGGGCTCCAGATGCATATAAGGGAGGCACTCCTGACAAACACAGGAATAATAAATTTATTATATGAACTACATATGACAGGGTAGTGCACATATAAAAAGGGAAGTTCTTTGTCACCAGAGGACTGCTGGCTGCTGCTCAGTGTGGCAGGCAGCACAGAGGTGCTACGTAGTTGCATCCCACAGGGAGTCTACACTCTAGGGGTGGTGATGCACTGAACAGAATTCCAAGGATGCCAACTCCCAAGGTCAGTACCCAGCTGGTCAGTCTTCATTTCTCACAGTGGGAACCTTGCACCTTGGCCAAGTGTAACCCAGGTGTACCAGGGATAGGCTCCTCTGACCCTCCCACCCCTGCTTCCTCACAGCACACAGCCTGATGCCCACCTGTGCCATGCCAGGGGATGCCTTGCTGCCTGAAGGGTGGCTTTCCCTCTGAAATGGAGCCTGGGAATCCAAGTCCAAGAGCATCTCTGGGCTATGTTTCACATGCTGCAAGCAGCATGGTCTGAACCCAACACTGGGATCAGACAGTTGTGTTGTCAGGATTTCCTATGTCCTCTTCCACGTCCTATGGAAATGAGTAGAATGTATACTAATTCACAAGATGCTTGGATAAGACCCTGAGTTCTCCCTCATGCTACTGAGAGTGGACAGGGAGCCTGGAGCCTGGACAGGTAGCCACAGGAAACATGGCTCACATGTTTGACTCCTTGGAGGGTGTCACATACAGAATCTTCTCTAGGAAGACCCCTCCCTGGGTGTTCCCTGTGTAGTCAGCTCACAGCCAGCTGGCCCAGTAATGTACAAGTGTGGGGAGACCCCAAGGCAGAAGAGAAAAGCAGGAAAGCTAATTTAACCCCAGGCTCTCTAAGGAACCCAACACCTAGAAAGGTCCAATATGAGGTGTGGATCCACACAACGGACAAGGCTATTGTTTGTTCTTGCTATTCCTGGCTAGGCAGCTGAGAGGCAGGCCTGGTGGATGCTCTGCGCCCAGGTGTTCAGCAGGGCTGTGACCGAGTGCTTGTCAGGGAGCTGTAGCAGTCTGGAGGTCATGCACCGGTGCACGGACTGCAGAAAGGGGTTGGCATCTGCAACAGAGCAGTGGGCTGTGAGCAGCAGGCACACAAAGAGACAGACAGCCACATCTGAGCCTGGCCCACACATGTACCTCTGTGGGAAGGGACAGCCCCTACATCAGTCTGCATTCACTACACAACAGGCTCCTCTCTCAAGAGTCATACCCTGGAATTTGGACTGGTGTCCTAGAGCCTCATCATGAACTAGAGGTGCATGAGACCAGGCTTCTGCTGGTGGTCCTGGGTCAGCCTTACAGAACTCCACAATGTCTACTGGGTGTAGCTGGGTGTCCCTAAGATGTGGGCTTGCTTACTCCTCACCCCACTGAACATAGTTGCCTTGCAGCTGCAGGACGGGTGAAGGGCACAATGAGGGGCACACACTCTTCCATCTCTAGGTGACCAGTGAGCACCTTGCTCCTGGAGGAGCTGGAGAGGGAGGAGACATGGAGATCCCTAGTGCAGATCCCAGCCTGCCCTAGCCCCAGACATCATCTCTCAGTTCACCTACCGTACTGCCACTGCCGGTCAATCCATAGTGGGCTCTGGGCAGGGTAGTCAGCAGGCACGCTGAGCTCTAGGGGTGGCACACTTGGGAGGTCCTTGTCATCTGTAAGACATGAGGCTGCACCTATGAACTTTCCCCAAGCACTGGCTTGATATGCATGTCAACTCACTTGCCCCACAGCCCTACTCTGGAACAGGGCTCCTCCCACCTGAAAAGTTCTGCTAAGGCCTGCTGCAAAGCCTGGAGGGTTCCACACACAGTCAGAAACCTCCTGGAGTTGAGGTGTGGGCTCAGGCATGGGAGCACGCCCATGTGAGGAGCCAGTGGGGAGGGCTGTGAGGGCAGGGCTAGCTCTGAGGAGGGAAGCATTGTGTTGCCGGCCCAAACACCTCATGTCCTCGGGTATGGGCAGCAGAGCCTTAGCCCCCTCTCTTCCTCCCTACTTGGCCACTCACCCAGCTTGCATATCAGGTGGACGGTGCCATTATTACTGCAGTGAGAAGGGTCTAAGTTCACCAGAAATTTGGGGTCTAATCTGGCCACCTCCCCTTGGAGCACATTGGGGATGCTCTGTCGCTCATCCTCCTCAAACCGGCGCTTCCGGGTACACACCATTGAGGCCCTAGAGGAGGACACTGTGGTGACCACACTAGTACATGTATCCTCTGGCCTGCCACCCACCTTGAGACCCATTGGCTGTACATACGTGATGGGAGGACCATGGATAGCTGTCATGGCCGGCACGAATGTGCGGTACAGGGAATGATTGAAGACAGGTGAGCGGATGTTAGCCAGGACAGCATCCAGAAGCGGTTGGCATAGGTCCTGCTGCTTGGTAGATAGCACTGGCGGTGGGGGTGTGGGCTGGGGATAGGACAAGTGGATCACAGTACAGCCTCCACCTTGACTGAATCTGGACACAACTCTAACCCCTACAGCCTTACTCCTACCCAGGTATCCTTTGAAGGGCAGGGCTTGGTACAGGGCTGCCAGAAGCACCCACGGGGACCAGGGACAGAGGGTGACTTGTCCCAAACTGCCTCTCTCCAAATCACTAGCCTGAAAGAAACCTCCTGGGCAGAGCCTTTAGGCCCAGACCCTGCTTACCCTGAGCATGAAGGCTCCTTTCAGCCAAATGTTAGGGTGTAATGAAGTAGGCCCTGGTCCCCCAAAAGGTGCCACAGTTCCACTCACCACTGCCATGTCATTCTTGAGCTTCTCCAGGGCAATCTCACACTTCTGCAGGGTTTTCAGCGGACATCTGGGGGGAGGGGAGTTGTGTGATGTTTCTCTATGCTGTGAGCTAGGCAAGCTGGTGACTCAGCTGTCAATCCCAACCACTGCCTGCTTGGCCTCCTGGGAACCTCCATAGGAAGTCCAGCCAGTTGGTGAGATGCTCCCAGGTCAGGATGTGAAGGCTTTGGTTTCACCTGGGCCAGTCCTTGACCCTTGGCCCCATAACCCCAATGAAGGGTAACCTGAGAGCCTGGAGGGCTATCCAGCTAGAACAGACCCCATTCAGCAGTGCCTAATCTAACCCAGACAAGCAGGACAACAAGTTTGAGCTGAAGCTGCAGTGTCGGAGAGACACAACAGAAAGATCCGTTCCTGTGCACAATTCTGCAGAACTGTACAACTTTCTGTGCTCAGGGCAGCCAGGCTGGCAGGCCACTGCCTTCCATATGCTTTTCTTGAGTACCACTTTGTTTCACTATCCTAAAGAGCACACACATCCCTGCTGCACAAGTGGTGACCAAGATACAGGCTCCTGGCCAAGGTTACTGGCAAAGTGAGCAGAGATGAAGGTCAGACTAAGCCCTGTCATGGCTGATGAAAAGCTCATAGCAAACACATGAGTGAGTGGCTCCTTGAGCCACACTCTTGATAGCCCCAGGGTAGAAGTATGAAGATCACAGCAGCAATCCCGAGCAGGCAAAGGCTGGGCAGTGGAGAAAGTCACATCAGGGCTCCAGGCCCCAGCACACACCTATATGGAGCCTTTGGGACCTCTAGCAGGGTCCTCTGCTAAATCTCTATAGTCCTGGGAAGGTTCATGAGCTACAGTGTAGCACTATCTGGCTTAGGGCAAAGCTCACCGCTTTGAGGGGTCAGTCAGAATGTCCAGAAGACTCTTCATCTTACTCAGGTCCTTTTTTCTGTCTGGGAAGAGAGGGGACACTAAGACTCTGGCCCAACGTATCTACAGGGCCCATGCCTCACCTAGGGCCTTGCCATACCTTCATTCTTGTCAATCTTGTTGATCATGCGGCGCAGGGGCTCAATGTACTTGGATAGTTGCTTCAGCTTGTCCAGGTACTGCTGCTCCTCAGCCTGGCTGGAGCCTGCCGGGCTCATGACAGAGCTGGGGTTCACTGTGGGACATACTGGGTGAAGCAGGATCATCTCTGCAAACCCTCAGGTGGGGCATTCAAGCTCTGAAGAGCCCAAGAGCGCATGTGCATTTATGAGTTCAGGTCTCAAAAAGGTGACTTATGGTGCCTCATAGCACCCCAGTCCCAACCCACTTACCAGGGGTATTTAATGATCCAGGAGAGGGGACGCTGAAGTTCTGTGGGGTACGTGCTGTCACTGGGCTCTGGGAAGGCTGAGGTGAAGGGCTAGGCAGGAAGCTGCTGGGGGATGGGGCAGGACCGGAGCTGTAGCCAAATGAGAGGAAGTAGGTCTGAGCAAGGGTCTAAGGACCACACTAGAGGGTTGTCCCTGGCCAGGCTTACCTGACATTTGAATTGGGCTGTGAGCCGGGCTGTGGGGATGGCTGCGGGGGAGGGGGCATAGGCTGCGGAGTCTGCACCTGCTGGCCAGGTGATGGTGAAGACAGCATAGTCAGGCCACTCTGGCTGACCTGGAAGTGGAAAGGATCAGCCAACTAACAGTCCCATTCCTATGAGCCTCCTTCTACCTGCTACCATATCCACAGGCCTGTCTGTCCTCCCTCACAGCCTTACCCACTCCCTTCTCTTTTTCCAAATATGCATCTAAGCAATAGCTCCACCCTTGGATACACTGAATGCATTTGCAGCATGCTACAGGCCTACTGGAGCCTCTTCCATAGCACTCTGGACATTGGAATTGCAACTCACAGCCACACATTCCCACATGCCTCTGTGAGGATGCACTGTGGTACCCAAGTCAATCATGGCTCCATACCTCCCTCTACCATTCTTCTGCTATGGTCCTGAGCATGGAAACACTCTGGGATCTCAGCTCCTCAAATTGGAAACCAGTCTGGATCCTACCCACCAATGATTCCTATCCACCCTATATGCCTGGACCAAGCCCGAGGAGTGCAACACAATCAGCCTGCTGCACACTGGCTTATCTGCTTGCACTGACTGCCAGACAGTGCTGCCCAGGACACTGTGTGCACTAGGGTAGCAGGGGAACCGAGGCACTGGGTGCCCCCACATCGCAATGATTTCCACATGGCTGAGAGGCCCCAGATCAAAGCTGCTGATCCAGTGGGACAGTAGCAGAGGGAATGAATGGACTGTTCCCAGAACTCTGTGACATCCTTGCCTGGAGTCAAATGGAACTCTTCACTGATGTCATAAGGACAGACCAGGACTGGTGTGGCTATGCCTGCAATGTGCTGAGCTGAACAAACACAGTAGGTTTTTCATGCGGGTCTGAGTCCTGGGGGGTCAGGATGACTATTGTGTCTCACACACATGTTCCAGGATCAATCCACATGCTAACAAAATCCCAGATACAAGTTCCACATGCAGAACTACAGATGGTGCCAAGAACCAGAAAGCAAAGACCTTGGATCTCCATCCCCAGCTTACCCCACCCCAGTCCAGAGGGCAAGACTGGCTCTGCAGTGGTTCCCTCCCAGCCCTGCCCCTCAGTACCCACCACCTCTTTTCCTAATCTGAGCCTCCAGCTGCTGCCACTTTCCATATGCACCCAGTTTCTGAAGGAACAGCTGTCCCTTTTAGAAACCAGTAAGCCCTTGTCTGCAGCCTAAAAACTGGTGCTCCTCTAGGGAACAGCAAGGCAGCAGGAGGGAGTCACAACTGGGCAGGGGACATTGCAGCGGGAAGGCCATCTTACAGCTCATGTTTTCACCTTAGCAACCAGTCCACAGGGTACAGGCACACATGCTGACACCCTCTGTTCTTGAGGAGGACTGGCAGGGTTCTCAGGGACTATCTCCAGGTATCAGGAGGTGTGGAGGGCAGCTAGCTGCATAAACCTTCAGAGGAGGTCCAGAGAAAGAACACCCAGCCCCTCTGCCCATCACAGGAACATAGCCTAGACCCCAGTGTCATACTTTTCTTCATATCCTAAGGAGGCCTGGACATAGCCTGGATGCCTCCTCTAGGACGGCACACCAATCTGTTCATACATGAGGCTCCTGCAGACCCTCCCAGCAACCACCTGGCCCCTGAATCTCATCAGCATCTCCGCTCCTATCCCCACAGGGACCCCAGGCAGATGAGGCCCTTTCAGCAATTCAGCTTTCTCAGGCAGGGTAGCTGGCAGACTCCAGGGGATAGAGGCAGTGATCAGACATCCAGCAGGAATTAAGACAAACCAGGGGTACACTTTCACTTTCTAAGGCAGGAAATAAGGATCTTGGAGAGCACTTCAGATGCCAGCCCTGAGGGCTATATCACCGTAGACATGCTTGGTATAGGAGCAGACTCAAAGACCCATCTCAGACAGAACTATCCTAGACAAGTGGCCAGTGGAGTAGGGACAAATCTGGGTAGGAGGAAACAGTGCATCTTGTAAGAAATGAGCTCCTTGCAAGGAAGGAAACAGCAAAAGCCTACCATGCACTCTCATTCTGCTAATGGCATGGCTGTGCCTATGTCATAGCTGCTAGCAAAGACGGAGGAGAATGAATCTTCCAGAGAAGAGCTTCTGAGAACCTTCCACGGTAGCTAAAGGGAGGTGCTCAAGGTCATACAGCTAGTGTGTCACCCAGGGAGAACACGTACAGTAAAATCCAGTGCCTGAGGAATGATGGCAGTGTACTTTCTTGGGAAAGGGATGGGACACACAACCACAGAAAGGTTATGGGACTACTCAGAGCAGCCCAGCCAGAATGCAGATGGACACAGAGTATGGCCTAGTTGGGTAGCTGAACAGTAATGGTGGTCCAGGGAGCTTTGTCCCACAAACAAACCTCAGGATAGGCTGGCACTAAGAGCTCTAGCCCTCTCTGAAATATCCATACTGTCCAACATCCCAGAATTGCCTCTCAATTCTGGACAGCACTCAGCAGCTCTCTGGGAGTCATTTTCCAAAGCTCAGAGGATCATGGTCCCATCATGGTGAAATCTGCTTACACCCACCAAGGAGTACTAGACTAGAAGCTCCATCACCCCAATGAACCCTAATTTGTGTCCATTACATGCCTAGCAGGATCCTACTTGGTCATAGTTGTTGGGGCCTATAAAGTAACTGTACCACACTGCAAAGATATACCCTTCAGACAACAGGACACACAGGAGTGTCAAGAAGCCAGGTGTGGTGGCACATGCCTACCAACTCAACCCTCTGAGGCAGGAAGATAACAAGTTGGAGCCCAGCCTGGGCAACTTAACAAGACTCTGTCTCAAAAAAGGGGGCTGAGGACATAGTTCAGTGCAAAGGCCCCGAAGCATATGGGGTAAGGTCAAACAATACTTGAATTTCTGCATGATAGTCTTGGGCCTAATTTGTTATCACAACGAAAGAAAAAATAAACCAATTAAAACAGATAAGAGTGGATGCTAAATTTTGTCCTGCTTAGGAAGGAAAGCAAGTGCTGGAGGAACACAGCAGCTACAGTACATGCTGAGGTCAGGAGGCACTGAACTCAAGTGGGGTGCAGGTTCCAGTCAGGCTCACTGGCCAGACATGCAATAGGACAGCTCCCAGCTAAGCTTCTATTTTTGTCTTTAATTTGGGGGATGGAACCCAGGGCCACATCCCCAGCTCTGGATCTTAAGGACATTGTTGGGATAAGTTCTCTTTTCTGGGAAGGGTTTGAGTTAGAAAGTCAGTGTCACAAAAGCAGCTGCATCATTTGTGGAGCCAGATCAATGTTTCAGGTGTGCACAGCCCAGGGTGACTTCAGGTCCTTGACATGGACAGGTCACTCAGAGACAGGTATGCGCAGGCTGTGTGAGGGAAGCCCGCCAAAGCAGGGCCTGGGAGGGGGCTAGGGAAGGGAGGCTACCATGGGCAGGGCTGAGATCCCATGAGACTAAGTTGCACTGTGCAGGCAGCCAGGAGGCTGCCAGGGTTCTCTCCATCAACTTTTTCTACCTTCTCTAAGTATTTTCAGACTCTCCTTCCTCTCAGTAGGCAAGGATGAATGAGCCTGCTTTAAGAAAACCAGAGGATTTCTAGAGTTTCCCAATGCTAGAAATCTTCAGCCTGGTCTTCTGCAGGGGCAGTAATATTTCCTACATGCTGCTGCATTTGTTCTCAATGCACTACCTCGAAGCTTCAGAGGTATGATCCCTTCCCTACCCACAAGCACGAATGGTATGTGTCTGTGAGTGAGTGGGTAGGTAGGAGTTGTGAGTAATCTGTGTAGAGTTAGCTGCCATAGTCTGGGGATGGCTCTGCTACTCTAGCCACAAAATGCAATGAGGATGAACAAAATTTGTCACACAGTAGTTATTTTGATTTTATTTTATTTTCTCGCTTATCTTTCCTCCCTCCACCTCTCTTGCCTTGCCTTTTCAGATTGAGAAGTACTACAGACAGTAAGACTTAGTTGGTACCTCTAGGGCATGGACTTGATGTGGAGTGGGCTCAGGAAGGTTGAGGAGGGGAGAGATTTGGCTAATGAAAAGTTCAGGTGGAGGGCCAGGAAGATGGCTCAGTAGAATAAGTGCTTGCCTGGCAAGTGCAAGGGCCTGAGTTCAATCCCTAGTTCCACCAAAAAAAAAAAAAAAAGTTCAGGTGGAAACACCAACAGCTAGGAGTATGGTACAGGCACCTTGTAACATAAACACAAGCCTGGAATGTGGTAAGGTAGGTGTGGAGCTGTGGGGCTGTGGAGGTGGCCCTGAGAGCATGGGAGGGCCTCCCCAGCCAGAGCAAAAGCAAGGGCTTTAGCAAGAGCAGGACTGACCCGTTTCCAGAAAGCTTCTACTGAGAAGCCAAAAGGTGAAAATTTCATCTGCACACCTAGATCCTCAGCAGGCCAGCTGCCTGAGGCCCTTCTCTGTTTGTTTGTTTGTTTTTGTGCAACTGGGGTTTGAATGCAGGTCCTTGCGTTTTCGCTTATTCTACTGAGCTATCTCCCTGGCCCCCTTAGTTTGTAAGAGGAGTGAAATGCTTGCATCAAGAGCTCCAGCAGGAAGAACCCACAAAATTCTGTACACAAAGAATCTACATAGAAGCTGGGCCTGTATCACACCCTCAAAATGTTGGAAACTTTTTTGTTTTTATAAACATCAGTCCTGGGGCCGGGGAGATAGCTCAGTAGAATAAGCACTTGCCTAGCAAGTGCAGGGTCCTGAGTTCAATCCCTGTTACTGCAAAAGGCTAAAGTCATTTGCTCCTGCAAGGCCACCTGATGCGAACCGAATGCAAACCAAACAAGAAACAAGCCAGTGATGTTACTGTTGAAGTGAGGACGAGAATCACAGCTGTTTATGGGCTCCCAGGGAAGGTCAGGGACTGCTATAAGGATTCCCTGAGACAGAGGGGAATTTTGAAGGTCTTTTGACAGATGTAAGGTTTCACAAAAAACCTACCAAAATGAAAGTCCACATGATGGGAGATATTCTGCAATGTTTTGTAACAGTATTTTACAGCAATGCTTGGCACACAGAACCCATGTAGCAACCAGCTGGTTAAATAAATATGCTGTGAGATCTGTATTTCTCATAATGGAAAACCAGGAGTTTACTTCCTTAAAAAATGTAATGTAGCTGGCTGTGGTGCACACCTGTAATATCAAAACTGGTAAGGCTGAAGCAGGACTGCTGCCATGAGTTTGAAGCCAGCCTAGGCTACATAATAAGTTTAAGGCCAGCCTAAACTACAAATCAAGACCCTGTCTCAAAAACAAATAAATAAACAAACAAAAAACAAGACAAGTAATATATACAGACTACACATTTACCAAACAAGGTATGTGTGTAGTGAATTCTACACACTGCCTAGCAAACTCTAGGGAACTGTCCTGGGCCAATACAGTTTTCATCCACAATAATCACCTTTGGTGATCTGTGTTGTCCAGTTGGGGGCCAGTAATTTGTTTAGGGGCTACTGAGTTCAAAATGTAACTGGTGCAAACAGGGAACCAAACTCTTAGTTTTATTTAATTTTAATTAAATGTAAACAGCCACGTATCTCTAGAAAGCAAAACAATGTGCTTGGCTTGTTTTACTTCACCATGAAAATGACTGCATGATGACTATTTTAAACTGGCAAGGTGGGTGGGGAAACAGGTATTTATTCACTTCTCAAGAAACACCAGCTTGGGCTGGGGAGATGGCTCAGTGGAATAAGTGCTTCCCTGGCAGGTGCAAGGGCCTGAGTTCAATCCCTGGTTCTGCAAAAAAAAAAAAAAAAAAAAACACACCAGCTTGGCTTGGCCTTATTTAAACAGATTAAAAAGTGATATCTGGTATAGCACGCTCAAAGTCACTGTGAAGGAAGTCACTGAATATAACAAATGTGCTTAACAAAGGCTCTCAGGTCCATAAATACCTGTGGCATGGGCTGTCCAACCAAAGGATGGAGGATGGCAGTGGAGATAGGTGGGAACTGGGCTCTTACATACATCCCGCTTTGGGCCAAGGCTTCGGCAATCACCTTTGAGGACATGGGGACAACAGACAAGGTGATGGTGACAAGAATCGCAGTGCACAGCAGGTAGAAAGGATAGGTGGAGCCTCTACAAGGAGAAGCCTCAGGATGAGACACCCTTGGCAGCTGAGTGACCTGGGGGGAGGCACAGTGATATGTTCAAGCTCACAAGAGTCTATCCTACTGGCTGCACTTCTACACTGGTTTTCCTGGACACATTTTGGAGCTGCATACAGATCAAAATCCTATAGCTCAGAGTGTCACAGTCAGACTGCAAGAGAGCAATTTTGGAAGACCATGCTCTTGGGATGAACTAGGAAAGGATACGGGCCATCAAGGTTTGCTACAAGAAAAGTTGACTGCTACTAACACAGCAGCCAAGTGAAGATAAGCCTGCTCAGAGCAGTATTCCTTCTTAGAAGTACCCCTTTCCAAGCCCCCAAATCACTTTCAACTACTACAGGCCTCCCTGGAGCTGCTAGTTCTGGCATCTATGGAGGAACTAGTTTCTTTTACAACTAAAAACTGGGGAGAATGTGGGCAGGAGAGCATGGACCCCACCCAATGAGCTTCCTCTCTTATGAGGGAGGTCACCTCCACAGGGACATGAGTCAGGTCAGTCCCTAAACACCAAAGATGATCACTGAGGTGGAAATTCTAGCATTAGTTATGACCTCTCTCCTCGTCAATTTATATTTCTTGCTGGAGGGGTAGCTCATATGACAATGTTGGCGTTCCTATGGCTGTGCTGTGTTTATCTAGCTTTTTTGTTTGAATTTTTTTTTTTCTTTTTTTTTTTTGGTCTTTTTGAGACAGGGTCTCACTATGCAGTTCAGGCTGGCCTTAGGCTCACTTTGTAGCTCACGCTGGTCTCAAACTCACAACAATCCTCCTGTCTCAGCCTCCCGAGTGCTGGGATTACAGGCATGCACCACCATGCCCAGCTCTTTTTGATTTTCAAGATGGCCTCAAGCTCACTATGTAGCCCAAGTTGGCCTTGAACTCACAGAGATCCATCTGAGTTTGCCTTGGTTTTTTCAGTCATGCAGTAAGGGGCAATATGACTCACAGCAGGATACAACGAATTTCTCTTTCTCCTTTACAAAATGAAGGCAGAATGTGTAACAATTCCTGCGCTTTTGTCTTTCAATCACCTAGTCTTCTTTGTATATGAAAACTTAGCTTTATTTTATAGGTTGCACAGAACTGTCAGCAAAAACACATACCTATTATGGACATACATGTGACAAAGCTGACCTACAATTGCTCTCGAGTGAGCCCTTGCCAGCCCCAGAGAACAACCTCTCTTTTCCTCCCTCAATGTAGGAAGAACTGGGCCGGGCAGATGGCTCAGTAGAATAAGCACTTCCCTAGCAAGCCCAAGGGCCTGAGTTCAATCCCCAGTTCCGCCAAAAAAATGTGGGAAGAACCAGGGCTGCAGCTAAGCTGATATGGGGTTTTCTTGAATTTCTTCTTGATTGTTATGTGTTGGAAAGTTTCAAAATGCCATCATTTGATATTGAATTACCAGCTGGTAGTTTTTGTTTTCACTGAAATTTCTGGCTAAAAGGAAATGAACAGGTTAGGGATGTAGCTCAGTGATTAAAGTGCTTTGCTAGTATGCATGAGGTTCTGGGTTCAATATCCAGTACCATAAAAAATTTCAGAAGTTTAATGCCCAGTTTGGAACTATTGGAAAATGGTAGAAACCTTTATGGGGTAAGGCCTAAAAAATAAGAGGAAAAAGAGGCAGACCTTAGCAGATTTTGGATTTGTAGGGCATTGTCCTTAAAGGAAACTGGAATGCCTGTCTCTTCCTACTTTTCTTTGCTTCCTGGATGTCATGTAGTAGTGACTCTGCTCCACATGGACTCCTGCCAAGATGTGCTGCTTTGCCCACAGGTCTAAAAGCAACAGGGCCAAGCATGGTTTATTGGTCGAAAACTGGGCCTAATAAACCTTACCTATACAGATTGTGTATCTCAAATATTTTGTTATAGCAACACAAAAGTAACCAAAACACAGGAGAGCATTCTTCACTTTTATGCTAACAGAGAAGACACTACATATAGAACCTTATGGAAACCTGGAGCAGGAGTATATACCTGCAATCCAAGCTTCCTGAGAAGCTGAGGCAGGTAGCCAGCCTAGTTAACTTAGCAAGATCCTGTCTCAAAAGTAAAAGGCCAGGGATATAGCTCAACGGCACAGAGCCTGCCTGGCAAGCACAAAGTCCTGAGTTTGGTTCTTGGTACCAACAACAACAAAAAAAAAAAGTAAACAGAACTGTGAGAATTCAATCCCCAGTCTTGCCCACCCTCCCCCCAAAGGACTGGGAATGTAGCTCAGTGGCAGAGTTCTTGCCTACCATCCATGAGTCTTTGAATTCAATCCTCAGGACCACACAACACAAATCTCTATGGATAGTAGGTCTTATATGGATGACATAAGAAAACCAGAAAGGACATCAGACCATTTTTCCCTTTCGGGAATTTTTCTTTTTTTGTCTTTTTGAGACAGGGTCTCACTATGCAGTTCAGGCTGGCCTTAAGCTCACTTTGTAGCTCAGGCTGGTCTCGAACTCACAACAATCCTCCTGTCTCAGCCTCCCGAGTGCTGGGATTACAGGCCTGCACCACCATGCCCGGCTTCGGGGCTTTTTCTTTTACAGGTCTCTCCACTTTCTATCTTCTAGAACTACCATATTTATTGTTGTTGTTGTCCACTGTTGCAACCCAAGTTTCAAAGAAGGGCTACAAATCAAAGAAGGGCTACACACCTTAGGAAGGTGTGTCGAGCCGGGCATGGTGGCGCATGCCTGTAATCCCAGCACTCGGGAGGCGGAGGCAGGAGGATTGTTGAGAGTTCGAGACCAGCCTGAGCTACAAAGTGAGCTTAAGGCCAGCCTGAACTGCATAGTGAGACCCTGTCTCAAAAAGACAAAAAAAAAAAAAAAAAAAAAAAAAAAAAAAAAAAAAAAAAAAAAAAAAAAAAAAAAAGGAAGGTGTGTCATACCCAAACCACCTAACCACATCCTAGTACCTGGCTATTGCTAGGACAATACAAAGAGGTAGATCAGCCAGTCTCCATATCAGGCTCCACTTGCCATACAACAAGGGCAACATTTAAGACTAAGAAAACCTACAGGTGAGGAAATCAAGCTTTATGTGTCACATCTGAACTGAAGAACAGAACACAGGTGCATACCACTTGTTCCTGGTGTTCAACAACTCATGAACTCCCTTTGCCACCAGCACTTGGGCATCTCACTGCACAGCAATGCAAGGCCTGAAGGTGAAGTGTATGATGTGCCTTAAAAGACCACCTTGTAGATCAGTTCAAAATATATGAGGTAAACACAGCATAAAGGTAGAATTTATTTTGGCTCAGTTTAGAGGTTTCTATCCATAGTTGCTTGACCCCATAGATTTTGGACCTGTATATAGTGCACAGCAGGTAGATGACACACCTTAAAAAATTGAAGGCACAGTCCTCAATAAACCGAACCCACTTGGAAATAAACTGAAGGGGTAACTATGCTCCACCTCTCCTAACTACCACAGATCTTTCAATCTTTCTACTGGTTCCACCTAAACAGAAAGATCTGAGCATATCTTTGACCCTCTACTTGCCACTGACCCTCAACACTGGGATGTGAAGGACATTGATAATTAATGTGTGTACTCCAGAGGTGTAGCCCAAGGCCAGCCATATTTGCACACCAGCAGAAAGAACTGTATCTTGTACACAGGCTCAGTGCTGGGGACTGGGCACGTGCAGCCAACACCCTGCTTCTAGGAGCTGATGACACTGGTGCAATGACAGGGCATACACTTCCTTGAACTAGCAGCCTATAGGCAAGTTGGAGAATGAGCCCACATTAGCCACACACATGGCCCACTGTACAGCTATTTGCTTTCCAAACAGTGAAGATAAAAAAGGGAACATCTCCCTTTGTCAGTGGGCCAGACCAGACGTACAGAGGTTTCCATAAAGTGAGTCCTAGAATGGGACTGCAAAGTGGCAAGGGAAGTGAACAGCAGTTTATACTCTCAGAACAGTCACTAATATGCTGCCATTTTGCTGACTGAACACAAACCACCACTTCCTCTGTACAGGAGACCAAACAGAGGGATCCTCCAGATGACCTGCAACACATAGCGGTGGTAGAGATAGATTCCAACTTCATAATGGTGGTCATCCTCCCCTAACCACAAATATGAAGTCTATGGTGTGTTTCACACAATTGTAGGTGGTAGAGGAACACTGAGCCAGGGTCACTTGGTACAGTGGCAAGGGCAATGCTAGGTTAGATCTGCTACAGCCAAAGATCTCAAGTTCCCCTTCCTGGCATGCTTCTCAGATAGTGTCCCACGCACTTAAGCAATGCAGTGGGGACGGAAGGACCATTTCTAGTCTCCTCCTCAGGTGAAATGATGTCCAACTGGCCCATAGAGCTGTAGGCCCAGACTCAGCTCATCTGGTTTCCAGGTAAGCCAGCCAGTATAGGAACAGAATTGATGGCTTCCTGTGGGCAGCACAGTGCAGTCACAGCAACAGCTGAGGCTAGAACTGCAACAGCCTCCCCACATCAGCTAGCACATTCTGACTACTTCTAAAGCCAGTCTCCTAATTCAGGACTAGGAGTGTTTTTACCACCATATGGACACAGGAAGAATCAAGTTAGGTATCTCCCTGCATAGTCACTAGAATGAAGATGAGATGGACACATCTCATCACAGTGACCCTTGCTATCCATTCCCCAGACACTAGGAAAGGCTATGCAAGGCCTCCTGCATCCCATCATCATTAGAAAACAAAAGAGACAATGGCTAGCTGGACAGTGACAATGTGAATTGTGTCTCCCCATAGAGGCAGCCCCAGGACACTCACTCCTGTGTTCCTTTGTGGCACAGGTCTGCCTGTGTTGAGGCACCCACTGTTATTCCCACCCACTTCCTATTTTCAGGGAAGTTGCCTCCCATGCCCACCAGTTCTGTCCTTGGAGGGTCAAATGGAAGTAGAAGTGAAGATAAAGCCACACTACTTTCTCCTCACATGAACCTTCCCAGGGATAAAGTGGGACTATACAGGGCCTAATCATGATTGAATAGGGCTGGCTATTCTGAAGACACTGGGGTGTCTCATAGAATATATAGGAGAGAGGATTCCCTGTGATTTACCATCTTGGCCCAAACAAAACCAGACACTTACTACAGAACTCTATGGGTGGATGGACATGCACTAGCTAGCAACTCAAGAAATCTTCAATTCCCAAGGTCTTTACCTGGACTCCAGAAGCCACCATCTGGGCAGCTTGGGCTGTCTGCACTGTTGGCTGCTGCTGTACCTGTGGCTGTACCTGTGGCTGCTGGACAACCATTGGAGCTCGGACCTGGAGAAAGGAAGGAAGAATACAATTTGGTATCACCTGGGACACACAGCAGACCACCTAGTAGCTATGTGGGAACTAAGTCAGTTGAGCCTTTCTAGAGATACGAGATGAGATTATAGGGATTCTACACACTATGATGTAACTGTTAGTGGCTGTCAGTGATACCATCAGGTCAGAATATCCCACACCAGCGAAGTTATGAGTTAAGTTATATAATTTTGATGAAAGGCTACACAATCTTCCTACTGAGGTTCTTCAGACACCCACCATATCAGCTATCATAGAGGAGAGTGATGGCCTCAAAAGCCAACAGTACCACTAGCCTGCTCATCCTCTGGCTAAACACTCTGATGGTATAGAAGGAGGGAAGCCAGGACTGGCTAGTGAGCAGCTCAGCTAGAAAGATGAGCTTACATAAAAGACTTAGAAGAAAAGTAGATAATGTAAGACCAAATATAAAGAAATTTTCACAGGCATAAGGCATGCCCCCCAACTAGACCCAGTGAGGTGGTTCCTCCCTCAGTGTCTCTAGGCCACCAGACCCAATTTCAACAGCACACACAAAGCACTTCATACAAAGGTTCAAGCCCCAATGGACTGGCTCCCCAGTGACCTGTGAATGACCATATCTGTTCCTTATGATCCTCAAGCCTCCCACCCTGTTGTAGGGGGAGGTCTCTTCTTCACTTGATACTCAGCTGAGGTGAGGTTCCTACTCAAAGAATCACAGTTAGAAAAACTCACAAAAAACAAGGGAATTCGAGCCAGGCATTGTGGCACACACCTGTAATCCCAGCACTCAGGAGGCTGAGGCAGGAGGATCGTCGGGAGCTTTGGGCCAACTGAGCTTACTTAGTGAATTCAGGACCAGCCTGAACTACAAAGTGAGGCCCTGTCTCAAACCAAAACCAAAATCAAAACCAAAACCAAACCCCCAAAACCAGGAGAACTGAGAAGATGCCAACAGTTATTGCCATCTTGGTGACACTTTGTTCTGTAAATGGACTAGATTTACCTTGTAGAGATGTACAAGACTGAAAATAACAGTATTTTATATTAATATCCCTCAAAAATATGGAACTGACAAGGCTTTTTTCAAAGACCTGAAGGTGTAGATCACTGGTAGACAAAATGATCAGCATGCACAAGGCCCATTCATTACCAACACCACAGAAAGTAAAACAATTTTAAATGATCTTAGCCAGGCAAGGTAGTGCAAGTTTGTAACCCTACCATTTTAGGAGGCTGAGGCAGGAGGATTACAAATTCAAGACCAACCTATAACTTCTCAAGAAATACAAAATAAAATGCAGGTAAAAAAGAGATAGAAGTGTAGCTCAGTGTGAAGGTCTTGGGTTCAACTCCCAGTACTGAAGAAAATAAACAAAAAAGATCTTCACTTGGGATATAATTCCAAACAGTAAGTAAAGCACCATGGACATCCAAAGAGTCCAACATATCTTCCCTCCTACCCTATTATCCACCACCTTCAAGTGCCCAGAGACACTGCTGAAATCAGCCACAGTTTGGAAAATGAGACATCTCCATGCAGGCTGCAAAAGTAGCTCTCAGACACATAGTCCCCACAAGCCTGCATTACACCAGATGGGTGGGCCAACATGAGGAATGCCCAAATTCCACTGTATAAAGAAAAGGACAGAGTCTGGCTGACAGAGCCACATGCAAAACCATGAGACACATATATGCTTCTCTTTTAAGCTTTGGGTACTTACAAATTTCAGCTGCGGTTGGGCATACAACATCTGTCCAGGAAGGGCTTGAGCCTGCGACACCAAAGGCTGGCTCTGTGACTGTGGTGGGAGTTGTGATGGTTGGTTCTGAGCCACTGGGGGCTGCTGAGCCTGTGGTGGAGGCTGGTGGTGCTGTGGGTGATGCATCTGTGGCAGCTGCTGGGACAGGGCCTGGGAGGGGGGTGGCTGTGGCTGCTGCAAGGGTGGTTGCTGTATTGGTGGTTGGGCCTGCAGAGCCTGCTGCTGCTGCTGTTGCTGCTGTTGCTGCTGCAGCTGCAGTTGTGCCATCCTCTGAAGCTGCTGCTGCTGCTGCTGTATCTGGGGACAGGAAAAGCAGTGCTCAGTGACCACCCAGAAGTCTCTGAAGTGCCAGCTCCTCCCAGTGCCAGCCTCAGCCCCAGAAAGCCCAGAGGTATGAACATCACCTTTGAGGAGGCCTGTGTGGGAGGGGAGCATGCCCCAAGAAGAGGTACCTGGACCCTTGAGGCCAACTCTAGGTCTCTTTTACCAAGTATGTCTGTGCCCTTGCCAATGAAGGCTGACTCATCCCTGTGATGGCTTAAAGGAAATACCTAGAAGATTTAGGAAGAAATAACAGTAGATACAATTCCAAAGAAGGCAGGCTAAAAGCTCAGACTAGTGCAGATTTCTGCAGCTTTTCCAATGTTGCTGTTTTGTGACTGGATGGGTCAGCAGCACAAGCTTTCACAAAGATGACCAACGTCTACTGTTCACTGTGAGGAAGACAAGTGAGGCTGAGATGCAGTCATCTCTGGGTGAGGAACTTCCAAGATCCAAAAGGAGCCAGCAGGTACAAAAACCCCCTGGGTGCTTTTCTCCTTCAACTAACAACCTGTTGAGAGGACAGATACTGACAAGTCTAGATTCTTACTGCAAACCATGGGAGAACGAAACAGTTACTGACCAGCAGGTCTTCTAACGTGACATTGCCACTGCCCTACAAGCACCAGCTAGATATCACCTGATACTGTGCCCAGACACTGAGACAAAATATGAGGTGCATTTATGTCCTAAAACAAACCAATCAACCAAACAACTAACCAACCAACAAACTACCTACAGTATGGTTCAAGTATCCATGAGTCTTTGTCTCCCTTCTTGCTTTAGTTAATACCTCACAACACACAGTAGGCCTGAGCAAGGCAGCACAACTGAGGCCTTCCTCCTGACTGTGAAGTCAAGGCCTATTTTTCTTGCCAGTCCTACTCTGTGGGAAGCCTACAGAGGGCAGGCAGTATCTGTCAAGGACCCTTGGGGGCTGGGGATGTAACTTAGTGGTGCAGCACTGCCTAGCAAGTGGGAGGTCATGAGTTCAATTCTTGGTACCAAAAAGACAAAAAAAAAAAAAGATCCTCAGGGGCTGGGGATACAGCTCAGCAGCAGAGGGCCTGCCTGGCAAGTGTGAGGTCCTGAGTTTGATTCCTGCTACCAAAAAAAAGAAGGACCCTTGGGAAGCAGGAAAAAAAGCGTATTTTAAATAGAAGGGGAGGGAAAGACTAGAAGGGGAAAAATCGGAACAAAGCTTTTATAAGCAAGGAAAGGAAGGGTTGAAGGAAGGGGAGGTGAGTGAGGAAAAAAGAATCAAGAAATATTATGCACAAATTCCCTATGAGGAATATGGTCATTAAGATAGCAAAAGTATACCAATAAAATTAATTTTTAAAAAGGACCGTTGGCTAGCTCTCGGCTCACACCCAGCACCAAGGCTAATGCCTATCATAGGCTCATGGACTGCAGGAGGGAGCCCCAATGCGGAAGCGGAAGCCTGGTACCTGTTGTTGGTTTTGATGATGCAACTTTATGAGATGCTGTTGTTGCTGCTGCTGCTGCTGCAGCTGTTGCTGTTGCTGCACCACAGCCTGGAACTGCTGCTGCATGACATTCTGCTGTGCCTGGAACTGCTGCTGCTGCTGCTGCTGCTGCTGCTGCAGTGCCGCCTGCTGCTGCTGGAACTGCTGCTGCTGCTGTTGCTGCTGCTGCTGCTGCTGTTGCAGTGCCACCTGCTGGAGCTGCAGCTGGGCTGGAGAAGACACTCACATTAAGGCCAAAGCCCTCTCTGGAGCTGCCTCAGAGCTGCACAGCCAAGGAGCTGCATGCAGAAAGCCAAGGCCTCCATGCTACAGCTCCTATGTAAACTGGAAGGCTGTGAAAGGAGGGCACACTACCCAGGCTGCTGCAGGAACTAAAAACTCTCCTTCACCAGAGACAGATCAGACAGGAAATGGCATTTGTGTCAATTATGAACTTACTTAAATTACTGTGATGATGAAAGACAAAAGGTGCAGGTACAGTTAAAATAAAGGAGGTTAGGAAAGAGAAAAGGGCCCATTAAGTCTTTACTATGGGACAAGGAGTAACTGCTAATTTACTTTCTTTCTACCTATGGATTTGTTTTTAGTTTTCTGGGGTCTGATTATACAGCTCAGGCTGGCCTTCAACTTACTTTTTTTTTAGTTCATTTTTTTTTTTTTTTTTTGCAGAACCAGGGATTGAATTCAGGCCCTTACGCTTGCCAGGGAAGCGCTTATTCTACTGAGCCATCTCCTTGGCCCCTTGAGCTTACTTTGTAGTACAAGCTGGCCTCAAACTCTGAACAATCCTCCTGCCTTTGCCTCCCTGGTGCTGGGATTACAAGTGTGCACCACAACACCCAGCTTTTTGTATGTGTTGATTCTGACATACATATGAATGGGACAGATAATGAATTTTATGACTGGCTTATTTCACAAAATAGTTATAGGGGCAGGGGAGATAGCTCAGTAGAATAACTGCCTGTCTGGCGAGTGCAGGGTCCTAAGTACACTCCTTGGGACTGTGAAAAAAAAAAGTTAAAAAGTTCACCCAAGTTTTAGAATATTGCCAGCTTTTCTGGTATGACTTTTACTGCTAAATAATATCTACCATGTAAACTTCCCACATTTTAAAAATCAGTTCATCGCTGATTGACATCTGGGTTGTTTTTACATTTTGGCTATTGTATATAAATGATAAGATTTCTTATATAAATATTAAGATTTAAATGCAAAAATCCTCAATAAAATTCTAGCAAACAGAATACAGCAAATCATCAAGAACATTATACACCATGACCAGGTAGGATTCATCCCAGGGATGCAAGGATGGTTCAATATTCACCAATCTATAAACTGTATCAATAGAGCGAAAATTAATAATCCACATAATCCTCTCAATTGATGCAGAAAAGGCTTTTGACAAAGTCCAACACTCATTCATGTTCAAAATCCTATGGAAAATTGGAATAGAAGGCCTCTCCTTCAATTTGACAAAAGCTATCTATGACAACCCAAAAACTAATATAATTCTAAACGGGGAAAAACTGAAATCTTTTACTCTTAGATCTGGTACAAGACAAGGATGTCTTCTATCACCGCTCCTATTCAACATAGCTTTGGAATCATTAGCTACAGCCATAAGACAAGAGAAAGAAATAAAAGGAATAAGAATAGGTAAAGAAGTTAAATTATCACTATTAGCAAATGACATGATACTTTACTTGGAAGACCCAAAAAACTCCACCAAGAAGAGACAAATTCAGAAGCATTGCAGGATACAAAAGTCAATACTCAAAAGTCAATAGCATCTCTCTACACAGATAACAAACACACTGAGAAGGAAATTATAGAAACAATACCTTTTATAATAGCACCGCGGAAAATGAAACATCTTGGAATTCATCTGTCTAAAGAAGTTAAAGATCTTTTCACAGAAAATTATGGTACTCTGAAAAAAGAGATCATAGAGGATTTCAGAAAATGGAAAGATATACCCTGCTCCTGGATAGGAAAAACCAATATCGTGAAGATGGTGATACTCCCTAAGTTGTTGAACAGATTCAATGCACTCCCTCTCAAACTACCAACAAAATACTTCCGAGATCTAGAGAAATCGTTTCTACAATTTATTTGGAACCAGAAAGACCTAGAATAGGAAAGGCAATCCTGGCCAACAAACACAAGACAGGAGGCATTACAATTCCTGACTTGCAGTTATACTACAAAGCTACTATGATAAAATCAGCATGATATTGGCAACAAAATAGACCTGAAGCCAATGGAATAGACTAGAAGATGCAGAGGCCTCTACAAACACAGTCAACCACTTGTTCTTTGACAAAGGAACCAAACACGCTTACTGGAAGATAGCCTTTTTAACAAATGGTGCTGGAAAAACTGGCTCTCTACATGTTGAAAACTAAAACTTGACCAAGGTCTATCACCATGCACTAAGCTAAAGCCAAAATGGATTAAACATCTTAACATTAAAACAGAAGCACTCAATCTCCTAGAAGAGAAAACAGGAGAAACTCTTGAAGACATAGGGATAGGCAAAGAGTTCATGAACAAACATGTATTTGCATGGGAAACACTTGAAAGAATTAACAACTGAGACCACCTGTTATTGAGAAGTTTTTGCACATCAAAAGAAATTGTCAATAAAGTGAAAAGAAAACTGACAAATTTTGAAAAAATCCTAACTAATAAGCACTCAGACAAAGGTCTGCTCTCTAGAATTTATAAAGAACTAAAAAATATCAGGACCCCTAAGTTTAAAGACCAAATCCAGAAATGGGCATCTGAGATGAACACACGCTTCTCAAAGGATGAAGTTAAAGAAGTGAATAAATATATCAAAAAATGCTCTGCATCATTAGTCATCCGTGAAATGCAAATCAAAACAACACTGAGATACCATCTCACCCCAGAAAGAATCAACCAACAACAAATGTTGGAGAGGTTGTGGGGAAAAGGGAACCCTTCTCCACTGCTGGTGGGAATGTAGACTGGTGCAACCATTATGGAAATCAGTGTGGAGTCTCCTTAAAAAACTACGACTGGAAATCCCATTCAAGCCAGCTATCCCCCTACTGGGAGTATTCCTGGACAAACTGAAAACATCATATCATAGGGATATATGTGTAACTATGATTACAGGAGCACAATTCGTGATAGCCAAATCTTGGAAACAACCAAGATACCTGTCACATGAGGAATGGTTGAAAAGATGTGGTATTTTTATACAATGGAGAATTACTCAGCTGTAAAGAATGATAAATTTGAAGCCTTCATATTTAAGTGGATGCCACTTGAAGATACACTTAAAAGTAAAATAAACCATACCCACGTGTAAACATTGTATAGTCTGCCTAGTGTAACTCAAAAGAAGAACTGCAAATAGAAATGTATGACACAATTAAAAGGAAAGCGAGAACCTGAGGATTGGACAATAAGGAGAGGGCAAGGAGAAACGCTGAGAAACATGACAGGGGCAAGACCATTCATTTATACACACTAGATGGGTAAGACAATGATCCCGAGAAACATCAGGAGATTTTTGAAACTAGCAATTAAGTGGTAGGCGTCTCACCCCTACTATATATGCTGATACCTGTGAACCAAGCAACTGCACTGAATTTAGCAAAGTGTAACAGAAGGGTCACGCTTCTAATGCCTGTAATTCTGGTCTTCTAATTATAGACTTCTTGTCATGACATGCCAACTATTACTATACTGCCCTTTTTAAAAGGGTAATAAATAAAAAATAAGACAAAAAAAGTCGCAAGACAATCCTGCTACAATGCTACTATGCTGTATAAGGATGGATTTCTAAATATCTATGTAAACATATGTAAGTGTTCATTCCTATTTTTTAAAAAAATGTTTTTTCTTCATATTCTGTATGGACTTAAGAGTTTAGTATTTCAATACTTGATGGAAAATACATGCTTCATGTTATGCCTATGATGTCTGATATTTAGACAAATAGTGTGGGTAAACTGAACTGCATATGCTGCAGGGTAATAATAAGCTTCTCTTCTGGAGGGAACCTAAATTTGCAGATCAAAAATTGGAGAAAAAAAAAGGCTGCAAGGTCAGCCGACATCTTGGCCCTAGCCTTTCAAGGTCAGTAAAGACTTAGGACATAGGAGAACTTATAATGTAACATCATGTAACTCAGTTGTGCCCCAAACTTTCTGATCAAGGAGCTTACGGGGCCACAGAGGAATGTGATCGGTGATGTAGTGTGCCTAAGGAGTCACATGGAGAGAAAACTTTCTCTCAGGCTTCCACAGAGAGAAAATTGGTCAAGCAATGACCGTGACTCATCCACATGGCTGCCACTGACAAGGGATCTACAAAGTACAGTACAGGGTTACAGGATAAACCCTGAGAGTACCTGATGGACCTTATCTGATACAAAAGTTACATTTCTTGTTATATAGGTCTTGCTTTAACTTGGTCTTAACCATCCAGCAGGAAAGCATAAAAATGGAGATTATAAAGTAAAGTCATATTAATATAGTGAGCTGTGAATGGCTCAAGTCAACAACTTCTGTGGATAACCCACTTTTATTGTGGACTGCTGATCTGTGTTGGATTATTTTAAATATATATATATATATATATATTTAGCTAACATGTTTTAAAAATCTGTAACATATGTATTGTTTTATGTTACCCTGTTTGTCATTTTTTCTATTTGTTTTTGCTTCTATTTTTCACTCATCAAGTTAAAATATAAATAGATTTTTAAAAAATACTAAGATTTATATAAAAATAGTAACATTTTTTATGTTGATGTTTCTTTTGGAGTAATAGAAACATTCTAAACTCAATTATGGTAATGGTACCACACCTCTGTGAATATACCAAAAACTTCTCACTGCTTCCTTCTGAGTGGCTGTTACATGCTAAGGAGAATTACATAACAAAAAGTTAGGCATTGGAGGAACATGACTATAATCCCAGCATTTGGGAAATGGAGGCAAGAGAATTGCTGTGAGCTTGAAGTCACTGAGTTCAAGGCCAGCCTAGGCAACATAGTGAGACCTTGTTGAGGGATTGAACTCAGGCCCTTGCACTTGCCAGGGAAGCGCTTATTCCACTGAGCCATCTCTCCAGCCCCGTGAGACCTTGTTTCACAAAATCAAAACAAAACAAAACAAAGAGAATTCTTCTATGCTTGGTCCAGTTTTCATTGTGATATCATGTTATAACATCACAATGAGAATATGCCTCATTTGTATGGATGTGTTTACTAAGTCTTACAGATAGCATTTTTATCACCTAGGGGGGTTTGGACTGCCATCAGAGCAAGACACTGAACAGTTCTAATATACAAGGATCTCTCAGTTCCTATCAAGCCCTGGCCACCACTATGGTACCCTTCATTTCTAAAGTTTTGTCATTTCAAAATTATATAGAATAGCTAAAGGGAAAAGTTACATAATAAGTAGAACCACACAGCATGATTCTTTTTGTAATTTCTTTTTCCCTTCAGTGTATTTCTCTGAAGATCACAGAGGGTGTAATGATAGAAATGTTTTCTCCTTCTACTGTTAAGTAGCATTCCACAAGATGTATTTATCTTTGACCATGCACACAATGCAGAACATCTGAGGTGATTGCAGATTTCAGCTACTCCAAATACAGTCATGAACATTTATGCATAATTTTTATTGGCATTTTCATTTCTCTGAGCTAAGTGCCCAAGAATATGATGGCTGAGGTACACACTTTAAAGAGGCTGTGCAATTTTACATTCCCACGTGAAGCATGTGAGCAATTCACTTTCTCTACCATCACTATCACCTAATATTGTCATGATTTACTTTAGCCAAGCTGAGTAGGTGTTAAAGCTTATTTTTGTTTTGTTTTTTAAAATCTTATTTTTATACAGCATGTTTTTTAAAATTCTGTTTTTATTATCCCATGTTTTCAGTACATAATGATTACATTCTAGAAAGCCTAAATTTATTCTCTGGTTGCAGGCTTCTATTTAACAGTCAGAAAGCATGTGAATAACAAAAACACTCTGCAATTGTTGAGACTTAATTTCTGGTTTATATTTGTAAACAATATTTGTTCCATCCTGTGCTTAGATTAAGTTTATTAAACTGTTCAAATCAGAGTATACCTATTTTTTGTCTGTTTAACTAGCAATAGTTAAGAAAACTGAGGTCTGCCCAATGCATCTTTCTGAAGTAACTGAGATAACTGCACAATGCATGTTTGTTTCTCTTTTATTTTCTTATCTTTTTGCATTGCTCAGGCTCCTTATCCCCCTAGTAGTAGGTATGAGCCCAGTACTGGGATCAATCAGCTGCCAAGACTGCTAGGATTACAAACCACACCACTACACTCAGCTATGGAAGTATTCCTTTTTTTGAGATGGGGTTTTGCTATGTAGCCCAGGCTGATCTTCAACTCACGATCCTCCTGCCTCAGCCTCCCAAGTGTGTAGATTATAGGCATGCGCTACCATGCTCAGCTATAAGAGTGTTCTTCGAGGATAATATAGTTGTTATTGTTCCCTTCCATCTCCATTCAATCTCACATTTCCTATATTTTAGCAGAAAGTTTAGTTCATCTATGTTTTTCAATTTATGTATAGTTACCATTTTCTGTGCATTTGCTCGTTTTTAAAATTTCATTTCCATTGGACAATAGGGCTGGATTTTATATGGTGTTTGGATTTTGTGATTTGTTCTCCTTATTCCATTTTTCCCATTGCTTTGAAATTTATAAATTTCAACTGATTTTCAACATTATTGCATATATAACTATCTAAATCTTACCTGTAAGAATCCTACCACTTTTGCTAGTTTCAAAAATCTCCTGATGTTTCTCAGGATCATTGTGTTACCCATCTAGTGTGTGTAAGTGAATGGTCTTGACTCTGTCATGTTTTTCAGCATTTCTCCTTGCCCTCTCCTCATTGTCCAATCCTCAAGTTCTCACTTTCCTTTTAATTGTTATATAGAAATTATCTGCAATTCTTCTTTTAGTGGTAGGATTCTCATCCCAACTAACTATATATGCTGATACCTATGAACCAAGTAACTGCATCTAACAAAGTGTAATAGAAGAGTCACACTCCAAATGCCTGCCATTCTGGTCTTCTAAATATGTACTTCTTGTCATGACATACCAGCTATTACTATACAGCCCATTTTTAAAGGGTAGTAAATGAAAAATAAGACAAAAAAAAAAGTCACAAGACAGTCCTGCTACAATGCTACTATACTGTATATGGATGGATTTCTAAATATCTATGTAAATATATGTAAGTGTTCATTCCTATTTTTTTTAATTTTTTTTGTTCTTCATATTCTATATGGACTTAAGAGTATAGTATCTCAATACTTGATGGAAAATACATGTTCCATGTTATGCCTATAATGTCTGATATTTAGACT
>PVKA01008412.1:0-73167 GCA_004027165.1 Ctenomys sociabilis
ATGAAATCACATACCTTACAATAAAATGTTCAGCATGTACTGAAAGTCATTAACTGTAATCTATCTTATTTCATCTTAAATATCACAGATCCTTATCATTAATCATCAAATCTGTTATATCATTTTGTATCAAATTTATTATTTTCTGGATTCATTCTAGAATTTCTAACTCCTGTGCAAAGGTCAGTGACTCTAATCATTCTTATTTGTCCCTACTCTTCAAAGGTAAGATATTATCAGTCATAATATTTACTTTTTTCTATATTTAATATCACATGTACTTTTACTTCAGTGTAGATTCTATATTTTTTATGGGAGCTTAATTCCACCATAGATACTATGTTCCTCCTAATTTTAGAACAAGATTCCTATAGAACTTGAAAGATTTAATGTTGCTTTGCATTTGCTGGATTTAAACTAATTATTTTATGGGGTGGTTTAGTAGGGATGTCAAATCCTACCTACCGTCGTGCTTCATGAACCAGTATACTACATGTCTTTTAATATTAACTCTTGGCTCTGCCAGATGCCTATTCTTTGTTTTATTCATAAGGGACTGTTATTATCAACTAACTAAAAATTATAATTTTTTAAGAAAAGTAAGCAGTAGTGCTCTGAAGACCAGCATGCACCCCATCTTTTCACGTGATCCCATAAAACTCATCAGTCTCTTATTAAATGGTATATTTTCCACTGCATAATATCAGCTCTAAATTTGTTTTTACTATTACACAGGATATTATGGCCTCCTGAAAATAATGGCTTACAGCTTTCTTGGGATACCTGCCAGTTCATTAAGTAGCCTAGTGTGACAGTTGCCAATACTTTCTGAAACAAATTATCCAACATCCTATTTAACTTTTCTCAATCAGGCACATGAGACAGGTAGGTTAAAGGAACAGATCTATTCTGCATTTATTTGCATATATTTGATATTTGCAGGCCTAATTAATGGCATTAAGAGCAGTTGTTCTCATTTAACATAATATGTTGTACAAGTAAAATTTTAAAAAAGGGTACATTCTTGCTCCATCTTTGGATTAAATAATCACCTACAACCTGAAGCCTTTCCAGGTCAATATTATTGTGCAGATTTAGTTCATTTTAACTATGATTGCTTTAAATTGTTCTCAAAATGACCAAACTTATGGATTTCAAGTTGCAATGTAAAGAATTCTCTAAGATCTCTAAGATTCTCAGAAAACCAAAACAAAGCATGGACCTGCATTTCAATATAGAGTTCAGGGTCTTTTATTTCAAGAAGATAAGCCTTCTGTTTTTTACAGTGGGCTTATCTTCTTGAAATAAAATGTACTCCTTTCCTGTCACAATGAGTCAGATTCCCATAAGGTCTCCTACACATTATTTTCCTTTTTCTATCCTTACTTCAAAGGGCAAAAGAATCACTTTGTTACAATTTTCTTGTCATAAAACACTTCTAGTGAGGAGATTGTAACAGGAAAAATCTATGATCAAAAGAACTCAGGGATTATGTCAAATATGTGGGCTTGGACCAAAAACAAAATAAAGTACTGTATGTTGATCTGTAGATTGAGTCTGTGATATTCTTCTGGGGAAATAAAGGGTGAGAATTGTCAGCAATGTCTTTTGAAAGATTCAGTCCATAACTTATTCTATGTCAGATAATATATCTTGTCTGATGTTGATATGTAGAAATGCAACTTGATATATTCCTTTCAATTGTAGTTTAAATTATGAGTGTGACATTGTGGAACAGTTTTCCATGAGAAGAGATATGGAATTGTATGTATTATTAACTGGTCCTATAATCAAAATAATGTATGTGGAATGAAAAGAACGCCACTTTTTCTTAGTAAAGGAAGGGTCAATATTGCACAAATACAGATGTCAAGCCCTGCTATGCATCTGGACTATAAAATCCTTCTGCTTCGCCAAAACAAGATGAACTAGCACTTTGATGCTCCTTCAAACTGGTTGCAATATCAGGCGACAGCAAGTGACAAGATCCAGAAATCTGCTCACCATCTAAGATCTCACGTTAGAATGAGTTGTCTGACTCTTCAACACAAAAATTAGGTGGACATGAGGGGCCAAGAACTCACAGATTCTAACACCAGCAAGCATTAAGTATGTTACTGCAATGTTTCAGTAGGGCTGAGCACTAAAATTTGGCTTCTTGGTCATTTTATCAACTTATTTGATGACCTTGTACATCAATTGCTCTTATTTCTGCATACAATTTGAAAACTTATGGAGAGACTTTTTAAATATTGAGGAACGGATCCTAACCTATTTCAGTCAAAATGAAATCCCTGTAGAGTATTCTTCAGACAGTGATACATTTAAACTGTTTTAAAGTGCTTTTCCTTGTATTTTATTAAAATTTTTAAATTCTTTGGCTTTACATTCAAGATAGTCTATGAACTTCTTTGAGCCATCTTATGCCAACCATGTCCTAGTAAAAAATAATAATAAAGAAAATTTTAACATTGGATATTCTATGGGGATATGCATACTTAGAACATAATCTTTTAAATATATGCAGTGCTATAATTTGCATAGATTATCGGCTATTATCTAGTGACCTTGTATGCTTTTGGGAATCATCCATTCTATGATGTACAATAATAATCTATACTTGTCAATAAAATATCATTATTAACTCTTTAATTACCTTCGTTGTCTTTAACTAAATGGAATTATCAGAATGCACTGTTAGACACAGGCCTTTAAAATATTTTTCATTAATACAACAGTAAAGCGCAATAGTGGAATTAAGTATTTGTGTTTATGTCTTAATTAGATCAAATGAACTTGTGAATATTCTGTGACTGCTGCTCATTCTCAATTGTTCCTCCTTACTTTGCTAATTTAAGTACAATGTTCGGTTTTGAAAACTTGCTTTTGTAACTTTTAAGAAAGTCATTCGATCACATCGATTTATTTTCTATTTGTTTTAATTTTATGTATTTGGTACAGGGTCTCATTACTCAGGTCAGACTTGTAGAGTGATTCTCTTGCTTCAGGCTCCCTGGTGCTGCCATTACAAGCATGAGCCAGCAAGCCTGGTTTGGCCTGAGGCTTTGCATGCCTGAGAAGGGGCCAGTGCAGCATGTAGTACTGGGGTTCAAAGCGGGTTACCTACACTTGTCAGGGAAGTGCTTAGACTGCTGAACTATCTCACTGGCCCTGATTAGAACAATTTAAGTATCTTTCTACACTGAGAAGTCTCAAGTTTATGTTTAACTTGGGCTTTCCATTGTCCTCCAAAATTATATATTACCTCCTCCCACTTAGAAAGCTACTAAGCAATTCAAAATTAACAAGTATGGAACTACTAGTTTGAGGGCTGGCCAAAAAGCTCATCAGATTAAAGTGCCTGAAAGCAGACTCGGGGCTAGGGTTTCTATCCTGGGCCTGCTGTGCTGCCCCTGCCCCCATGGCACAATGAGACAGCAATTGAGACTGGGCATGATGGCATGTGCTTGTAATCTCAGACGTTGGGAGGCTGTAAACAGGAGGATCACTATGAGTCTGATCTATGCAGTAAGACCATGTAGACCCTATAGACCCTTCCCTAAAATACAGAAAAAAAGAAAAAACCTACTTGTTTGCTTTTTCAACAAAACATGTTATTCCTATAGACCTATAGATGCCTACTTCCTTCTTGTACTACTTGATCAAACCCCAAACTTAGAGCCATACTGGGAACTTTTTTTCACAACCTCGCAAAAATTGTTGGAGGCATCATCAATGTAGTTCTGTCCACAGTATTTGTAGGTTCCTCACTAAGAATATATACATTTTTTTCCTTTTTTTTTTGGTGGAACTGGGGATTGAGCTCAGGCCCTTGCATTTACCAGGCAAGTGTTTATTCTAATGTGCCATCTCCCAGCCCTCTTCTCACTAAGAATATTTTAATATGAATGACTTTGACTTGAACATATGCAGAAGATTTTCTTGTCAATATTCTATAAACAACATATTACAATAATTATATACTAGTATTTGCATTGTTTTATTTATTTGTTTATTTATTTATTGTGTATTTTAGGAAGGGCCTACAGGGTACTCAAGGTCTCACTACTAGATTGAACTCATAATGATCCACCTGTTTACAGCCTCCCAAGTGCTAGAATTACACCACCATACCCAGTCGCAATCATTGACTCAGTGTGCCCCAGGGGTAGGGCTGGCACAGCAGGCCAGAGGATTAAACCTCCAGTCCCTGTGCCTGCTTGCAGGCACTTTAATGCGATGAGGTATTTGGCCAGCTCTGCACTGTTTAAAGTAGTATAAAAAATTGAGATAATTTAATACATGCAAAAGGGTGGGGATGCCTATATGAAAATACTATGAAACACTGAATTTAAAGGACTTCCAGATCTGCAGATGTTGATATCCTCATGGTGTGCTAGAAACATTTCCCAGCAGTTAAAGAAGGATAACAATGTCTTATAATTTACATGAACTGCTAAGCACCACAGTATAAAACGTCATTGCCTCTGTCCCAAATCATGTCAATAGTCTTCTAATAGCCTGTTTTGAGCCTGCACTCTTTCCATCCAGTCAACACATACCAAATATATTGGACATTTACATGAATGTGATCATACCATATGTGGTGATTTATGACTGGCTTCTTTATTTCATAATGTTTTCAAGACCCATTAATATTTTAGTATGCATCAATACTTCATTTGTTTTCATTGGCAAATAATATTCCATTATATGGGTACACTGTGTTTCATTTATGTATTCCTCAGTCTGTGAATATTTTGATTTTTTTTTTACTTTTTGACTATTATCTGCAATGAATACTTTTATACATGGTTCCTATGGATACATTATTTTCCATTTTTGCTAGTTGTATACCTTCAAGTGGAAACACTGGGTGTCTGATAATACTATGGTTTATAGTATGAGGGTTCCAATGTAAAAAGTTTCCAATTTTTCCCAGAGGTCCAATGCACATCTCAAGACACAAAAGAACACATCATGGGAATGATCCATAACGGATGATATGAGGAGTCTCCACACTGACCTCCACAATGGTTGTACCAGTCTACATTCCCACCAGCAGTGGAGAAATGTTCCCTTTTTCCCACAACTTCTCCAACATTTGTTGTTGGTTGATTTCCTTATGATAGCCATTCTTTCTGGAAAAAGATGGTATCTCAGTGTTGTTTTTATTTGCATTTCACAAATGGCTAGCGATGTGGAGCACGTTTTCATACATTTATTTGCTTCTTTAATTTTGTCCTCTGAGAAGTGTGTATTCATCTCAGATGCCCATTTCTTTCAAATCAGGAATTGTGATGCCTCCTGCCTTGTCTTTAATGGCCAAGATTGCCTTTACTATTCTAGGTCGTTTGTGGTTCCAAATAAATTTTAGGATTGATTTCTCTATATCTGGTAGGTATGTGGGTGGCAGTTTGATAGGGATTACATTAAATCTGTACAGGAATTTTGGGAGTATGGCCATCTTCAGGATGTTGGTTCTTCCTATCCAGGAGCAGGGAATATCTTTCCATTTTCTGATATCCTCTATAATCTCTTTGCTTAGAGTGTTGTAATTTTCCATGAAAAGTTCTTTGACTTCCTTGGTTAAGTGAATCCCAAGGTATTTCATTTTCCGCGGTGCTACTGTAAAAGTTATTGTTTCTATTGTTTCCCTTTCAGTGTGCTTGTTATCTGTGTAGAGGAATGCTATTGACTTTTGAGTATTGATTTTATATCCTGCTATGCTACTGAATTTCCCTATCAGTACTAGTAGCTTTTGAGGTCAGTGTGGAGACTCCTCAAAAGAGTAGGACTAGAAATCCCATTTAAGCCAGCTATCCCCCTACTGGGAATTTTCCAAAAGGATCTGTATATATTGTATTATAGAGATATATGTGTACCTATGTTTATAGCAGCACAATGTGTGATAGCAAAATCTTGGAAACAACCAAAAATGTCCATCACATCAGGAATGGTTGAAAATGATGTGGTATTTCTATATAATGGAGTATTACTCAGCTATTAAGAATGGTAAGTTTGAAGCATTTATACTGAAGTGGATGCCACTTGAACATATACTCATAAGTGAAATAAACCACACATACATGTGTAAATATCATATAGTCTCCCTAGTATAACAAGCGAAAAGCAGAAATACAAAAGGAAACCTACAACAACTAAAATCAATTGAGTCAGATAAGGCAAAGTGAATGGCATATGCTGCAGGACACTAATCAGCTTTTCTTCTGGATGGTTAACAACCTAAGATCTCAAGTCAGAGTTGGAGAAATAGAAGAGCCACAAGGCCAGCCAACATTTGGGCCCTATCCTTTCAAGGTCAGCGAAGACTCAGGACATAGGAGAATCTGTACTGCAACATCATGATACTCAGGTGAGCTCCAAATTTTCTGAACAAGGAGATTATGGAGCCGCAGAGGAAAGAGATTGAAGTTCTATAGTGTGCCTGGGAGAGTCACATGAAGAGAAAACTTTCTCTCAAGCTCTCACAGAGTACAAACTTGTCAGGCATTGGCCGTGACTCATCCACATGGATGACAAAGGAACTACAGAATAATGTACAGGACTACAAGATAAACCCTGAGAGGACTTTACTGACCACATAGGAAATATAAAGTTCATGTGTTGGTATACAAGTCTTGCTCTATCTAGGTCTTAACCATCCAGCAGAAAATTATAAAAATGAAGTATACATCGTGGGGCCACAATATTAAGCTGAGCTGTAAATGGATATGGTCGACAACTTCTTGGAATAAATTACTATTGTTGTAAAATGCTGGACTGTGTTGGATTGTGGTGTCGATGTCAAGTACCTAAGTTAGTTGAATGACAATGGAGTGCCCACCTTTGACAGGTGTAGACAAAGAAGGGGTGTAGAAATAAAAAATCATGATGTGTGTGAATAGACAGTACAGTTGGGATAGATAATGCTGTGCTTCTACATAATTCTATGAGAGGCAAGATCTGCACTAATGGTGATTGGACAGTTAATTATGTCGGCTTCTAGTACTATGGTCATCTACTAGGAAAATAATTATTGAATTTTTGATATAATTCAGGTATAGTAAATAAGATAAGTAAGCAGCTACACTCTTAATTCACTGATAAAAGATACCTGCTAAAATAATATCTATAAATATAATATCATGTATGCACCTTGTACAATACCAAAGCAGTATGAAAACAGTTTGCAATCTATTAATTTATCAAATCTGTCTTGGTAACGTGTCTTGAAACTGTATGATTGACATTTGTAGTTCAATAAAATAAAAATAAATAAATAAAAATTAGAAAAGGGATGATGTAGGGCATAAATTGGACACTTGTATGAATACATACATTATCTAATATAAATTACAAAATAACACTTTGTTTCCCATATATTAAAAGTGTCTTATCACAAATTAGTAAGGTAAATATGTGCCAAATGGATATATAATAGCAATTTTGAGATATTGAAACCCAAGCTGGCTTTTAGCATTTAATGTGTTATGAAATCTGTTAAGAAAACAAACAGGTAAAATTATCTTGTTGTGATGCAAGAGCATATTAAGCATACTTTCTAATTATCTACAAAGTCAGCCATAACTTTGGAGACATATGCACTCCTCCTTGATTTTCCTATGATGGCTTATGCTCATGGTTTGTCCCTTTCCTTCTTCTTACTCTCCCACTCCTGGTACCAAGTGATGTCCTTGACCTTGACCTTACTAGTGCTTATCTGACTGGAGTTTCTAAATATTGATCTCTTTTCTTCCCCTTCCAACCTAGGTGAGACATAATGGGAAAGAGGGTAAATACTGTGTTATTGCTATAAATTCATGACAATCTATCCGTTCTCATTTACTGGAAGGAAGGTCTACAGTGATATATTCCTAAGTGCTTCAATATTAGGATTCAAGTGTGACAGGTAATATTGAAAAGCATGTCATCAGTAATTGCAGTTAACAAATGGACTGAGAAGTAGAATAGAATCAAGATGTGAAAAGGAGCATCAAAATAACTTAGCCAAGTTCTTTGAAGAAAAGATACTATAATCTCTGCTCCCTTTGCCCCTTTGTCTTTGAATCGTCCCTTAGAGTATACTGCATACTGTTTTCTGAGTTTCCACAGCTTAGCATTCACTGTTAGCTATTTTAAATAAAAATGTTTGCAAACTTATGTTTTTTACCTGTGGAACATGTTGAATACTGAATGCAAGCTGACTACCATTTTATATAACAATAAACATTGAATAATGAACACAAATTTGCAAATGGTATGAGAATTAGAGGACTGGCATTGAAAAAAGTTATCAAAACTCGCAAGACAGTCTAAATAGCCTTCACATTTATACATCAAGCTGAACATAGGTCCATCATTCTATGCATCATCCAAAAAGAAGCTTACTAAGTAAATATTTGTAGAAAAAGCTTAATACCCTCAAGATAATTCCAGTGGATATTGTAGGATAAATTTCTTAGGTTACAGAAAGGATATTCAGGTGCTTATGAAAAAAGATTGCTTCATATCTGGGATATTTTGATTATCAATAGGCAGTTTGTTTTACTTTTAATTTAGCAAGAATCAGTGGGGAAATCTGGATGTATTTTGAGGATTTAAATGGGCAAATACCTCAGGGTGAAAAAGAGTGTTTGAAGAGTTGCAGACTCTTGAGTGGTGACATACAGCATTACATCTGGAGGCACATCATTGTAAAGGGTGTGATATGATGCAGAGGACAGAATTACCATCACCTAATGCTGCATAAAAGAGGATAGGGGGTGTTGATTCACTACTACAGCAATATCAGTGTACACTTTGCACTGAATTCACAGGTATCCAGTGGCTTGCTTAAAAACAACACATCAAATATTACAATTTTACAACTGCCTAATGCTAAAAATGTTACTTTTTAGATGTTTCACTGATTATGTTTTAGACTTAAAATGTACCTGAAAAGTCTCCTGTGCTTAGTGAAGAGGCTTTCTGAAGGTAACTGGATTAGAGATTGTATATTCTTCCCAGGATTAATCCACTAATGCTTTGATGGCTGAAAATGCTCTTAGAGATGGGCCTGAAACACCCAGGTCACTGAGGGAAGCGCCCCAGAAGTGTATATTTTTGGCCCTCTCTCTGCTTCCTTGTTGCCATCGGATGAGCAGCTTTTCTCTGCCCTGCCTTCTGCCATACTATTTGTGCCTTAGAACCAGCCAAATCTCCCAAAACTGAGTCAAATTCTACTTCTAGATTAAGTTGTAACTGTTGGGTATTTTGTGCCAGGGACAGGAAAGCTTACTGATACCTTATGTAACAACATGATATAGAAAATATGCAAATGCCTGACAAATCAATCTTTAACAATATTAAGCAAGAGAAAATGAGGGACACCTTGTGGGATGAGATGAACTGTAAAATGTTCAGATCTTCCTGACACCTGGTGCCAATGTCAGGATGTGTGTGTGTGTGTGTGTGTCATAGAGCTACAAATATGCATTTCATAAAGCATATGTTGCAACAGAAATTCTCAACATTTGTGCTTTAGATTTGGTGTTTTTTGTACGGTTAGAATAGGAAGAATAATGAAACTTTACCGACATGTTTTTACTTAAAAAGCAAATCGCATTGGAAATTGAAAAGCCAGAAGTAACATGCTTTCTAGTTTACTGTACAAATTCAAGTATAAGACAGAGAAAGGTGCAGGAAGCAGTTGAACCACAGCAGAGTCTGAAGTTAGCAAGCTCCTTGACAGTGAGCAAAGTCAGTCTCAAGGACACTAAATGCCAAAGGCAGCTTGTGTAAACAACTCTAGTCCAGTTACATATTAACAGGCGTCTGGCCTTTTTGTTCTTCCTTGTGAAGAACAAAACAGATAGCTTTGATGATGTTTCCCTTTTAGTGTCTCAGCTAACACTGAAACCTTGCACTCTGAATTTGTTGTGTGCCGTTTTCCTTTTTTTTTTTTTTTTGCATGAATAAAGTCCCCGGGGCTGGAATGTTATTGCTGCCTCTCTGTCAGAGAGGTCAGGCCCCTTGTAGTCTCAGTTTTTCTGCATGTGCCTTGTTTCTTCTTAAATCTCTTGCTGCCCACTTTTAGGACCTCAATAGCTGTGCAAATCATGGCATAACAGAAACCATATGGGATAAAATAGAATTAGATTGATAATTATAAATCTTACATCTGTCATGTCTATTTTGAAAATATGTAGTTGCATCTGCATCTTCTAGTCTATTCCACTGATCCTCTAGTCTGTTGTTTTGTTTTGTTTTTTTTTTACCACTATCATGCTAGTTTTATTACAGTAGCTTTACAATATAATTTCAAGTCAGGAATTCTAATGCTTCCTGCTTTGCCTTTGTTTCACAGGACTGATTTTTGCTATTGTAGGTTTTTTCTGGTTACACATAAATTAAAGTAATGATTCCTCTAGGTCTCTGAGGTATGTTGGTGGTATTTTGATAGGGACTGCATTAAATCTGCATAACAATTATAGGAGTATGGCCATTACACAGTGTTGGTTCTTCCTATCTCAGAGTAGGGAATATCATTCCATTTTCTGAAATCCTCTATGATCTCTTTTTTCAGAGTACTGTAATTTTCATTGAATAGATCTTTGACTGATTTAGTTAGATTGATTCCTAAGTATTTCATTTTCTTCAGTGCTATTGTAAAAGGCCTTGTTTCTTTAATTTTCCTCTCAGTGTGTTTGTTATCTAGTCGAGGAATGCTACAGACTTTTGCTTATTGACTTTTTAATCTTGCTATGCTACTGAATTTGTGTATTAATTCTAGTAGTTTCTTGGTGGAGTTGTTTGGGTCTTCCAAGTGAAGTATCATGTCATCTGCAAATAATGATAGTTTCACTTCTTCTTTACCTATTCTTATTTCTTTTAGTTTTCCTTTTGTCTAATGGCTCTGACTAATGATTTCATAATTTCAGTGGCACACCAATCTCAGGCAAAACAAAATGAAAAATTGGGGATAAGTTAAGAGCAATAAAGCTAAGAAATCTATCAAATATATGTAGGTGGGACTTGGCCCAGGGCCTAAAGCAAACAAGCTACCTCACTCCTGAGATGAACATCCTGTCTGGTTAAGGTGAGCTATCACTTGCAAGGCAACCTAGTGTTATAAACAAAGAATCATTTTTTTGTGTGGAAAAAAGAAGAAAATATGTGTGTGTGTGTGCGGGTGTGTGTGTGTGTTTGTGTGTATGTGTATGTCTGTGTGTGTGTTTGTGTGTGTGTGTGTGTTTGTGTGTATATATACACAAGAGAGTTAGGATAGATACACAGGTACTTTCTCTTAGTAGACTGAGAATAAGTTTCTACTAATATTGTTCAGACAATGTATCATGACTACATCTTGTCCTCTGAATAGCTACTATAAAGATAATATCCAATGTATTAATTACTGTAACCATCCTACTAACCTGTTTTAAAACTTTCATTGCTATTTTATCTTTTTTTCTTGTTAAAATGATTAAAGAAGAGAAATTATGACACTTTTAGAAACATCTTTTTGTGTATGTGTGTATGTACATATGCATGTATTTCATGATACAGCTCAGATTTGTAGTGATCCTCTTGTCTCACCCTCCGCAGAGTTGGGATTACAGGCCTGCACCATCATGCCCAGTTCCTTTGGCCAGCGTGGCACACCTATGGCTCCAGGGCTTGCACAGCATGTAATAACAGGGATTGAACTCGAGTGTTTGCACTTGCCTGGTAGGTGCTTAAACTGCTGAACAATCTCCTCAGCCCTTAAAATATGACAGTTTTACATATACATAATTATTAAGTAAAATTGTATTAATTGTTATCAAATAAATAAAATAAGTGTGCTTAGAAATTAGTATAGCACAAAGGCATTTAGAAATAGGTAATGCTAAGCTACTTGATGAAAATATAATCTCTTAAGCAACAGCAAACACAACAGACTTCTTCATATTAATAAATTAGTTGGGATACTCTTTCTGGGAAGCACAAAGGGAAACTTTGTTAATCCTATACATAATTCGAGATTTGCAATAATGAAGCAGTAATCCACAATGTGCCACATGTCTCCTGGGGCCAGCACTTTTAAGTCACTTTACATTGTGCACTGACAACTTGGAGCTCAGGTTATCCATAATAAATAATTGTTCCATTTTATTTTAGTTTTATTTAACAAACACATTTAGTACTTGTTATGTATCAGGCGATATTCTATGTGATTTACATACATAAACACAATTAATCATTTTAAAAACTCTCTGAAGTAGAACCTATTATTATCCTTGTTTTACAAATGAGAGCATTAAAGCACTGAGTGGGTTTTAAGTAACTTGCTTGGGGTCACAGAGCTGATAAGTGTTAGAACCAGGATCCAAATGCAGGTAGCTTCTTTCCAGACGGCTGTCTCGTACACTATTGAAATGTCTCATATTTTATTCAATTGTCACCTTGTGTTCAAATCAGAATGACAAACTGGGACTTCACATTTCTGCTTCAGTGCTTCCTATCTGTGAATTTTGGTCTGATATGATTAGTGACTACCTCTGAATGTTTGACTTGATAAAATATTAATTCCTATCACCTGATGTCAATTTTCATTTGGGTTAATTCTTTTCCATTTGGGGAAAGTTTTAAAATTTATATCCTTTTAATCAGAGGATACATGTAGAGTTTCTTAGATTAAGAAAATGGAGAGATTTTGAGGAACCAAGGTATTATATCTAGATACACATTAACCCCCAGTCTTCAAGCAATTTTTTTCCTTTCCTCCCCTGACTCTTTTCTGAAATGCTTCTTGCTCATCTTAGTGGTCTCAGTATCCTAGTGATTTCCACAGAGAAGCATCTCTTGACTCTGTAAATGAGACCACCCTCCCTCATTTACACACCACAATAAGCTCATGTGCCCCTCTCTTCTTCATAGTTGTACTTGTTATATTCAATCATGCTCTTTATTCCATTTCTCAACTCCTTCCTTCTCAATATAATTCCCACAATGACAGTGCTCCATCTGTTGTAATTGTTTTTTCCCCTTATCTCTATATCCTGAATGCCTGTCTAGTCAAACCAATAATACTGGATAACTATGTTTTTGAATAATGTAGTGAGGAGGCTCTAGAGTAGAATTTCATAAAACAGTGCTAACACTCACAGTTATCAATGAAAGAAGCAGAGCAAGGAAAGGATGTCGTGCTGCAGAACACAAACACTTGTGTTGAATGTTGAATGTTTAAACATTCATTCCCTTCCTGACTTCATACTGAAACACAGCAACATTAGAACACTGCGCAATTTAGTTTTATTTCTTTTCTGTTTTGATATAAGGTCTGACTATGCAGTGAATACTAAAGTGTGACTCACTATATAGCCCAGACAGACCTTGAAATCATGATGATTGGCCTGTCTCAGCTTTCCAGTACTGGAATCACAGGTATGTGCCACTACACCTGATGCGCATTAGTTTTCAAGGACAGAAATACCCTACAAGGTCTCTAATCAAAACATCTGAGGATACACTGATCTCTAAAACTCTGGATGTTCCTCTTGTTAACTTTTATACTTTATTATTAATAAATCTATCTTCAGAAGGACCAGGTGATTATCAGTTTTCTAATAGTCTTTGATACAGCTACTATTCATTGCCAAAAAATGCAGCCAGTCTTCTTTGCAAATGAGAAAGTGAAGGAAGTGTAATAGTATCAAACTGCTTCCTCCTCAGATCTTTTATTTGAGTCTTGTCTTTGGGATTTCTTGGACTTGTAATGTTTGTTTTTCTAAGTCCTCTTATAAAAGAACAGCCCATAGTACACAACCACGTTTATTGCTTCTTCTGCAAGTTATTTTAATAGAACCTTAACAATATGGTCTTCTTGAATTTCTCACTCTGTGGGATTGATATCTTTGGGATTAACAGACTGTGACACCCCTCCTGTGCTCTCTTGGGGCTAAGAACCCTGAAGAACATTTGTTTTTCAGATTTACTTTCCTCTTTAGAGACAGTTGAAATTGACTTTTTGTTTTCCTTCCAGCAATCATTTACTTCCTTTCTCCAAATATAATCAGTCTTCTATACAAGATAGTAAGACAAAGTGAAAGATTTCCTGCTATTAACTCCACAGTCACAAGCTCTTTCTCCTTCACAGGTTGGTCCCTGACTTAATTCAGCCATTTTAAATAATAGTGTGGCTTATAAAAAGGCCTGCATTGAGCAAGAACAGAGAAGTGTATTTATGGTGAGAAAGTGCCATCATATGAGACAGAGTCATGACTCAGTAGTTATGAATAGTGGAAGTGAAGGAAACATTTTTCAGAATTTTATTTACAAAGATATTGGAGATTATGTTAGAATTAAAGTTTTAAAATTTCACATCATCAGAAAAGACATTTAAAATACAAAGTACATATTATCTGTGACATTGAGAGATAGGAGGAACACCTGGAATACACGAAGAAGTGTTTTTATCTAGAACATAAACAAAAGGTTTTGGCAAGAGTCTTAGTCTGGCCATACTCAATTAATCTTTCATACCAATGAGAATCATGAATTAACCTAATCTTGAATTAGGTTAATTTGAAGCAGCTTTTGTCATGTTTATCATGCAAACATATATGTTAAAATAGTTTGATATCATGAAAGAGTGTTACATTCTACACATATTTTCACTTTTATTTAACATATAATTAATCTAAAACATAATTATTGGTTTCTTGTTATGTGGTGAGTACAACTGCAGCTCACAGGGCACAGAGTGTCTAAATTCCACTATTATTCCATAGGAGAAATACAAATAATGAACATACCAAAGAAGGCATTCTGATAATGACAAATGTAGCAATGGAAGAATCAAAAGATTCAGGGTAGGTCTAAGGCAAGGAAATGTCAATGTTATTTAGTGTTCAGGGGAGTCCAATATATGAGGCTTTTAAACAAAAATATTAAGGAGATGAAATAATGATAGAGGTGACCCAAACTTTGAATTCTGATCTCTTGCTTTCCTTGCCAGGCAGCGTGAGTGTCACCACCTGCTCCACCACCTTCTCCACCAACTACGGGTACCTGGGCTCCGTGCAGGCCCCCAATCAATGAGTCAGGCGGGCCAGCAGCACTGTCAGTGTCTGTGCAAGCTCCAGGGGCTCAGGCTCACTGGTCTCCGTGACTCGCTCCACCATCCTCTGGAGTGACATGGAACCCCCGGGCCTGGCTGAGGGAGTGGCAGGGTTTCTGGCAGGCATGGGCAGTATTCAGACTGAGAAGGAGACTATGTAGGTTCTAAAGGACCACCTGACATCTTACCTGGAGAGAGTGAGGAGCCTGGAGATGGAAAATCAGAGGCTAGAAAGCAAGATCCAGAAGTACCTGGACAAGAAGGGATCCCTGGACAGACTGGGCCATTACTTCAAACCATTAACAAACTAAGGCTCAGATCTTCGAGAATTTTGTGGACAATGGCACATTGTTCTGCAGATTGACAATGCTTGCCTTGCTGCTGATGACTTTGGAGTCAAGTATGAGATTAATGCTGGCCATGCTTCAGTCTGTGGATAATGACATCCAGGGGCTTTGCAAGGCCATTGATGACATTAATATCACTCAGCTGCATCTGGAAACAGAAATCGAGACTCTGAAGGAGGAGCTGATATTCATGAAGAAGAACCATGAGGAGGATGTCAGAGGTCTTCAAGTCCTTGCCGGCTCTGGGTTCACTGTAGAGGTGAATGTGCCCAAATCTCAGGACCTCAGCAAGATCATGGCAGCCATCAAGGCCCAGTACTACACGCTGGCTCAGAAGAACCAAGAAGAGCTGGACAAAGACTGGTTTAGCAGGTTGAGGAGAACATCACAGTAGTCACCTCACAATCTGCTCAGGGTGGAGCTGCCAAGACGACACTCACAGAGATGAACAGCATGGCTCAGACCATGGAGACTGACCTGGAGTCCATGAGAAATCTGAACAGCCTGAAAGACCTGAACATCTGCTACACTATGCAGATGGAGTAACTCAGTGGGATCATGCTGCAACTAGAGTTTGAGCTGGCAGAGACTAAGAAAGACAGACAGTACCAAGCCCAAGAGTATGAGGCCCTGCTGAACATCAAGGTCAACCTGGAGGCTGAGATTGACACTTACTGCCAACTGCCAAAGGTAGGAAGGATTTCAATCTTGGTGATGCCCTGGACTTCAGTAATGCTTCAGTGCAAACCATCCAGAGAAACACCATCTGCAAAACTGTGGATGAAAAATTAGGGTCTGGGACCATTGACACCAAAGTGTTAAGACACTGAGGCAACAGGAGTGGGGTGCCCTTAGGAAATAGCGAGCAGATAAAAATTCAGGAGTCATGGAAAAAAAAGAAAAGAAATAATAATAGAATGCATGATTGAAGAATAAACATTGTAGAAAGAATCTAGAACATTTTAGACTGCTAGACAGGAAACCCTAAAGAGGAAGAACATGCCTGGCATATACATAGAATAGAAGCAGGATGGAGGGAGGAACGGAGGACAACAGGAATCTGTGGAAAAGTGACAGTCAGGATTAGTCAAGGCAGATTTTGTGGCTGAAAACCAGAAAATAAAAAATGCATAATGATTTCCAGAACATTTGCTCTATGGATACCCCTGGCTATTCCAGGAAGAGGTCCTCTCCTGGGCATATCTTCAGAGAATTGCTTTTAATTGCTTAAAAATTACAGAATTGATCCTCAAATGCACAGTTTTCCAGTACTGTGAAATTAACCTAACATGATCAGACCAGGTAAAAATGTGACAGGACAACCTACTATTTGTTAAGTAACATAAGATTTCTCTCCTTAGCCACTTTTTCTTTTTTTAAGGTTTCTTGACTTTATTTTATGAACACACATTATAGTTAAGAAACATAAATTATGAGGTTTAGACATAAGAATGATCATTAGGTTTTAAATCTATGAAATCACTGAATACCATCTTAAGATGTAATGGTAGTTTAGTACTAGATTAGTACTAGATATTTTTATTAATTTTATTGAAAAACAAATAGCAATGAGACAGTTTTAAAACAGGATAGTAAGACAGTTTCAATAATTAATACATTGCATATTGCTGTCTTCATAGTAGTTATTCATAGTGCAAGATGCAGCCATGATATCCTGTCCAAACACTACAAATCTTTCTGCTCACTAAATTAAGACAAAGTAGCTGTATATCTATCCTAACTGTTTTGCATATACAAATACAAAATGGTTGTTCATTTGTATCTGCTATTTTTTTTCTTTTGTTACAGATGATTATTCCAATGCCAGCTAAATATTGTAGGTACAAGAATTCAGCAAAATATTCCAATATACTCCAGTAGCGCATAATAGTAGTGGTTTTTCCATAGGATTGGCAATGTCAGAAGTTGCTGACATGAGCCTTTTATAACTCAGCATATTAATATGTCTTTACTTTTTATACCTCATTTTTATACTTTTTCTGCTAGATGGTTAAGACCAGGATAAAGCAAGACCCATATAACAAGAAATGTAACTTCTGTACCTGAGAATCACATGGAGAGAAAACATTCTCTCAGGTGTTCATAGAGAGCAAATCAGTCAAGAAATGGCCATGACTCATCCACACGGTTGACACCAACAAAGGATCTACACACTGCGGTACAGGGTTTCAGGGTAAATCTTGAGGGGATTTGCCTAACCTTAGCCACTTTTTCTGAAAAAATCGGGCAAAACAAAGAAACAAACAAAAGCATCAACTTCAGTCACCATAATCTTCCTGCAGGACTTTCCCATATTAAGCCCTCATGGTCATTCTGTATTGAAGTAAGTGGCTCATGTTATCACTAGATTCCTGAAGGTCTCTTCTTGTCTCTCCTAATCAAACGGGGCTTTTATGGAGCTGATGTAAAAATGAGCAGTAAATGGATTTGTGTGAGATTAGTGCAAGAATGTAAAAACAGTTCCTTAGAGATTAAAGGCAAGAAAGTTCAACTTGGTCAGTTCTGGAATCCTGGTTACTGGCTCAATGTAACTCACATAGCGTCAGTTAGTAGCATGGTTATCACAGCGTACACATTTGTTAAATATTGCTGATAGCTTAACTGTTTTGCTTCTTGGTTTCTGAATCTTGATTAAGATTATTCCTCTAAAGTATTTACTATATAAAGATAATTCACAAAACACAAGTTTGTTACAGGATGTTTTCAATATTATGGTGACAGAAACATGAGATAGAGAAAGAGCCAACCCTTTTGCTTTTGATAAAAGCAAGGCCTTTCTCAGTCCTCTAAACCCACATCCTCCACTTAGTGCAGTAGAACACTTAATTTTGTAGAATGATGTACTGCTTGATTCTAGCATATAAAATTATGCTCATGAGAATATTTAAACAAAATGCATGTGTGTGTATAGACAGTACAGTTGGGATAGATAACGCTGTGATTCTACATAATTCTATGAGAGGCAAGATCTGCACTAATGGTGGTTGGACAGGATATTATGTCGGCTTTTAGTACTATGGTCATCCACTAGGTAAATAATTGTTGAATTTTTGATATAATTCAGGTATAAAAAATAAGATAAGTAAGCAACTACACTCTTAATTCACTGATAAGAGATATCTGCTAAAATAATATCTGTAAATATAATATCATGTATGCACCTTGTACAATACCAAAACGTTATGAAAACAGTTTGCAATGTATTAATTCATCGAATATGTATGGTTAAGGTGTCTTGAAACTGTCTGATTGACATTTGTACTTTAATAAAATAAAAATAAAAAAATAAAAAATAAAAAAAAATGCATCATAACTTTTTCTTTCCACATGTCCTTATCACAGTAGTCAACCTACTTTCATTATGATGATCATTTCATAATGAAACCTTTCTTCACCAGGTGTGCACATGATGTTTTCCACTGAGATCATAATGGCATATACCAGAATCCTGGGTAAAAAATCAGTTGAAAAATAAAATGAAAGAACCAGTTTTTAATATGTAGTAATTCAAACTGAAGTTACTTTTGTTAGTGTCTAAGCATTAATATATACTTCAGTGAGTTAGCAGTCAAGCCCTTATATTGCATGACTTTTCTGAAAAGGAAATATGAGCCCTTCTCTAGCTAACTGAAATTTCAAAACAGTGCCTTAGGTGTATTCAGCTCAGGATGACATTGCAAAATATTTTAGGGAGTTGTTCAAAGGATTTGTTACAAATTACCTCCAAGAGAAAGCTTGACAATGCTGTGCTTACGAACAACCAGCTAGCATACATGTCACATGTGTGAGTCCTTTTATGAGTTAGGCTACTGATTTCAGTTCACTTGCAGAAGTAAGCTAAAGTCAGCTGCATCTCATAACCTGTCAATTCAAACACCGTGTTGTCATTTTCTCATTTTGTGGTCAGAGTAGCAAACTCACTATATCTATAAATCCTCTTTCATTTTATGACATTTTTTATATTCTTTAATCTTTCACTTTATGCTTTTAATGTTCTTCTCCTGACTCCTGACATTAATGCAGCTAAATTTAAGGATCCACTTCAGTTACTGTCAGAAAGATTTCAAATCTACTCTTACACATGAGAGGAGAAGTCCACCAAATTTGCTTCAATCTGGGGAATTATTGTTTAATTTTCTAAAAGTTCACCTAGAAGTTAACACAAGAAAAAGATTAAATCAATACTCAGAAATGTCACAAACTAGAGTTATATGGCAGTAAGGAAGAAATGTGATTTCAAAAGACCACTTAAACTAATTATTGGCCACCAAGTAAAATTGCATCAAAATGAGTTAAGTAAGATAAATTCAGTGGTAGCCTTACATCTATCTCCAAGCACTGACATAGACAAATACAAGGCAAAAAAGTAATTAAACGATGCCAAAATAATGCATGAAGACTGACAAGAAAGAAATATCCAGAGCAATCAGTTTTTTCCAAGGAACACAAAGTGTTTCATAAGTACTATAACACAGAAAATAAGTCACTCGCACAGAAGATTCAGTTTGTTATTTAGCTGTTTTTTCTGTTTATTATTTCTAAATGGTAACTATGTTTCTGTTGCACTGGAAGTAAAGGACAGTGCAGAGCATAGGCCCAGGAGATATATTATCTGTATTCAAATCCTGATGTTACACCTCCAGTAGCAGTGTGATCTTCACATCACTGAACTTGATTTTTATCATAAATGAATTGTATATAAATATAGTTGTTTTCTAAAGAAAACTACTTCTTATTTGTTGCCCTATGAGAATAGTGTGCACACTGCAATATCTTCGGTAGTGGTAGTTTGGCTTGCCTCATTTTGTTAATGTGCTGTGAAAGATCAAAAAGTTGAGTATGTAGTGCATGTGATGCAAAACTGTACAACGGTGGAACTTAAGTAACACTTTGTCAGCATATGAAGATACTGCTATTTAATCCTCTTACAGAAACTTTGCCTCTAAATTTGAAACTGGAATGTCACTGGAATAAATGAAAAATAATACATGGCGTTTTGGGGTATGTGTGTTAAGAATTGTGTATAAAGTGAAATCTTGTACTGATCCTCCATGTAGTCAATAAAACTCAAATATTTAAAAATATACAAATAAAAATAAAAACAGCTGCATACCAGAACTGCTGTGCATATTGACTGACTTAAGGCATATATCTCTTAGAACAATGATGATTGCATACTTACCATCAGTGAAGATTGGGTAACAACACTGTCTGGACTTATGGTTACAGACTAAGGTGCATAATAGAAAATGACTGGTAAATATCTGAAATTTAAAATTAATTCAGATCATGGAAGTTTGTGTTCTTTTTCAATGAGTAGACGCAAATTTAAAAGGAATAGATGCAACATCTTCACAAAGAAGTAGATGAGGAACTTCCGGAGAAGCTTTTCAGCACTCAACAATAAACTAACAAAAAATTTCAGAATGAACTTTCTCAGAGCTGTAAAAAACAAACGTTCCTATTACAGTTAGATCTCTGTGTACAAAATAATGAAAGTGGACCCTGAAGTCACACCATATACAATACTATCCTAAAGGGGCAAAAAAAGGAATTTTAAGACTAAAAACTTATAAAACTCATAAAATAAAACAAAGATCAATTTTCATGATCTTTGATTTCACAGAAGTATATCAGAAATGACACCAAAAATCATAAAAAGATAAGGAAATAAGTAATTTGGAGTTCAATATACTCAAATGGTTTCTACATGAAATAATTATAGCAAGAAATTAAAAAGACAACATATGGAATGGAGAAAACACTTGCAAGTTATATTTGATATAGTCTAGAATACATGTAACTTTTATTGAATCCTGACCCACAAACAACCCAGTCACGCAATGGGAAATGACTTGAATACATATTTCTCTAAAACATATGTAGAAATTGGTATTACACATGGAAAATGATCCATATATTTAAATTAGGGGCTTATAAATCAAACAACTTCATATCACAAAAAAAAATACTTAAAATTTGGGAACAAAATATCAGTGAATATTTTGAGGCATGAAGCCATTATGTACTACTGATGAGTGGAAGGGGGAAGAGAATAAAAAAAAAAAGATAAAATGTGTATGCCACAATTTCTCAAAATTAATGCTATTACTATCTATCAAAAATATGTGTTAATTAAAAAAATTGGAGCATTCAAAAATTTAATAAATAATTTGTTTCTGATAAGAGCATTATTGTGTTTTTGCATTTATCTTCCATATAAATCTCCAAGATAAACTAGCACAGCATAGAAGAATGGAAATAAAATTCAGCGGTACAGTTCTAATAGATTTTAAAAAATGTTACTCTCAACATCTATGGCATATTCAATTCATCAATAGCAAGTCCTGAGTACTTAAAAAGGAACATATTCTCTTCCAAATAATTTGGACTTTATAGTTTGTTTCCATCTCCTTGCATTAATCCTCCAAGCCTGAGAGACTCTGAGAGACACTGACAAAGGATCTACAAAGTGTGGTACAGGGTTTCAAGCTAAATCCTGAGGAGATTTGACTGAACTTGTCAGATACAAAAGTTACATTTTTGTTATATAGGTCTTGCTTTCTCTTGGTCTTAACCATCCAGTAGAAAAGTATAAAAACATGAGATATAAAAAGTAAAGCCATATTAACAGGCTGAGCTGTAAAAGGCTCAATTCAACACCTTCTAACATTGCCAGTCCTATGGATAACCCACTAATATTATGGACTACTGAACTATATTGGATTAATTTGCTGAATTCATGCACTTGTAATATTTGCATGGCAATGGAACACCAGTTTCTGACAAAGCTAAGTAAAAAAGGGGGATATAAATGGACCATTTTGTAGTGAAAATTATATATATATATATATATATATATATTTACATACAAAATGAGATAGGTATATACAGCTACTTTCTCTTAGTTCAATGAGAAGATTTATACTAATAGTGTTTGGACAACAGATCATGTCTGCATCTTGTCCTCTGAATAACCACTATGAAGACAACAATATTCAATGTATTAATTATTGTAACTACCCTATTAACCTGTTTTTAAACTGTCTCATTGCTATTTGTTTCCCAATAAAATTAATTTTAAAAAAGAAATGCAAGTTAAAACAACATTGAGATTCCAATTCACCCCAGAAAGAATGGCTAACATCAACAAGTCAGCCAATAATAAATGCTGGAGAGGCTGTGGAGGAAAAAGAACACGTTTCCACTGTTTGGGGGAGTATAGACTGGTATAACCACTATGGAAATCAATGTGGATGCTCCTGAAAAATCTAGGACTGCATTTCCCATTCAAGCCAGCTATTCCCCTCTGGGGCTTTTTTCCAGAGGAACTGGAAACTTCATACCACCGTGATATATACCTAAATCCTCAAACAGCACAGATGCCCTTCAACTGAAGAATGGATAAAGAAGAAGTTGTATTTTTAAACAATTGAGTACTATCAAGTATAAGATAGGATAAATTTCAAGCTTTTGTTATTAAATGAATGCAACTAGAAAATATACTCATAAGTGAAATAAATCAGACCCTCGTGTGCAAACATTTTATTGTCTCCTTAGTGTGAGAACCTGAAAGACAAAAATGCAACCTGAAGACTACAATAGACACTAGGAAAAAAGGAATGAACTTATTCAGAAGGAGAAAGTTATGGAGTAGAGAAGGATAGGAGATGGAGTGGGGGAAAGAGATATATCTATGTATGTAAGCAGCATGCTTTCGACAATGGTTCTGTTCATTTCTGCTGGTCTGTGGAAAGAAGCAGTTAAGGCTTTATTTTGTCTCTTTTCAATTGTTTCTCCTTTTGGGGTTCTTAATTTATTATACATTTCTTTTTTCTTCTAATTTTACATGCATATACCTGGCAGTATGAATGATTGTATGGAAGGCCCAATTATGTATTACAACATATACTGTGAAATTCATATTACTTTGTGAAAATCTCTGTCACCTGTAATGTTTGCTTCAATTTTAATTTGTACTCTCTTTTTAAAAAAGAAGGAATTTGTGCATGCTAACAATACATAGTAATTGTATCTAACTTGGGACATTTCTATGTATACATATCACACTTTAATCATTCAATTCTTAGAAAATTTTGACCCTTATACCTAATTCAAGGGACTTCTTTCCTAATTTCTCTCTTGCGGTGATATTTCTTAATAACTGTGAATTTATTTCATAGTCCTCAGAAGTAATGAATTTAACTATCTAGACTAAAAAATATTAAAGAATTTCCTTGTGTAACATAACACATAGACTGATGTTTTACATGGGCACAGATTGCCAGGGGAAAGAATGCCAAACCTTATTTTGCCATTTTCTTGTTTCGTTTATGTTGGATGCTACCCTTTAGAAGATGCTATCTCCTAGGGAAAGCAAAAAAGTTTATATCTTTCCACTGCAGCATCATGAAATACAGAGAATGATGCAGACATCTATACTAAATGAAAAATGTCTTTAGAACCAAGAAACTGTATGCAAAGATAATATGGTACATGCTCACCACCAAAGAGTCAAACTTTCTTACATTTTTAAACCAATATTTATTAATAATGTATTATATGGATTATGGTGAGAGGACAAAGGAATAAAGTATTATGTCCCACAGATCTAAGAGGAAGTAAAGAAACCTGGAAAAGAAATTTCCAATCACAGACATCTTCACAGACATAGTGGTCAATCATAGAAGGTCTTGTACATAATTTGATGACATGACACTACCGTCTTCACGTTTTAAGAAGGAAGTAAGATATTTTCAGTTTTTACTTACTGGTGAAAAGGGCATATTTCTCTTCATAATAAAAATGTTCTTCAAGGTATAGATTGTGGGGCTGGCCAAATACCTCAGTGGATTGAAGCCCTTGCAGGGTAGTGTAGGGGCAAGGGGTTCAATCCCTTGTCCTGCCATGCCAGACCCTTACCCTACTACCTCCCTTGCACTGAGATGGTAATTGAGACTGGGCACGGTAGCACACATCTATAATCCCACCTCTTGGGAGGCTGTAAACAGGCAGATCACTATGAGTCTGATCTAGTATTGAGACCGTGAACACAGTGTAGACCCTTCCGTAAAATACAAAAAAAAAAAAAGAAAAAACAAAAGATACGGATTGCGGATTGAACAACAGAAACAAAGTCTTTATAATTGCTTGCAGGTTTTAGTACAATACTGCCATGATATTTGGCCAGAGTCTTAAGAAATTTTCCCACAGAATTGGAAGAGCCAACATATGCATGGGATTAGCATGCACAAATCCTTAACTGTGGATCAGGGAACAATGCTTTGAAGAAGAGGGTGAATTTAGAGGTGTAATATTATCACCAGCTTCAGAAATGCTAAAAAATTGAGATTTCATTCTGGAAATAAGGAATAGTAAAGTAGAACAACAATGATTGGATTTGTACTCACACCATAAATATTCTAATTTACTTAGGGTTTTTCTTTTCATTTTGAATTATTGTTGCACCATCTATAGCATCATATATCACTTGTAATATACTTGTCCACAGCTGAGGGCAAGGCATGAAATATATATTGACAATATAATATGTAATATATATTAATTATATATAATTAATAATACATATTACATTTTATATTTTCTAAGAGAAAGTTGATGTACCATGATCCTACTTTTAAAGAAATCCAATGGCTCTATAAGAAATGATCCTTAGACTGATGTGCAAGATGTGCTTTTACTTTATTCACCAAGTAAATATTTGTTTTTTGAAAACTTGTATGCCAGACCTTTTTAAATACTCCTTGTCTAAAATTAAAAACCCTTGTAGATCACTTTCCTAATGAACATTTCTGTAACAGAAATGGTTTCATACTCCTAACCAGTTGGGAATTTGAGGCAAGAGGTTAGAATGTTTGAGGGCAGCCTGAGATATATATGCATATCCTAACTCAAAATTAAATAAAAATTATATTACTCTAAGGCTTGAAAGCATTTAAAACTTATTTATAAGCACCATGACTACTAACACATAGAGAGGTCTTGTATTATTATCTTGTTTATTTACAGATAAGGATATTGAGAGTCAGAGATTCTTTCTTACACAAATCTAGGTCCAAAGTATAAAGCTCAACCTAAAACTATTTTCATATGGAAATTGAGTGTTTCTCTTTTTCAGACTTCTGACTCATTAAACATAAGGGTACCCTTGATCTTATGTCATTGTGATAAGCATGATTTATCAAAAGAGGTTTCCATTTAAAAGTCACTGGATTTTAGGTTTCATTCTTCAGGGTAGCATCTTTAGAGATCATGACATGAAATTCATCAGCAGTTTGAGGAAGATGGTTTTGCAACAGCAATTTCCACTGACATTTTGAGGGGAATCAATACAAATTAACTCAAAGAGCAGATAACACATTCTGTCACTGTGTGCTTGTCAACTGATGGTTTTCCGGAGAGTTACATTATTCCAGTATTCAGGTGAAGGATGAAGGATGGAGTGGCCTTGTTGCCCTTTGGAAATAAGAAGTTAGTTTTTCCCCCTCACTCTAATGGATCTGTTTACTTATTTTTCATGGACACTTTCATAAGCTCCACCAAGAAGTAAATCAAAGTGATGGAAAATATTTGGAAATACCTGTAGCAATTATACACACAGTTATATCACATCATTGATTACTCTAGAGAACATGTATTTGAAAATACCCTGTTCTATCACAAAAGGAATAAAAAGTTCTGAGATCAATGTTCTCTGGTACCCAAAGTGGTTTCTACATATAGTTTTTGTTTTTAAACATAGTTATTCTCACTGTATAATGCAAAATAAGGTCTAAATATCAGGTCTATCATTAATTACTTAAACTTTAAAATCTTATATCTAGCTTTCAACCTGCTGGTATTTAAAGAATTACATAATCTCTCCTTAATCTTCCTTTCTTGCTTCATTTAGAACTGCTTTCCTGTTTGAAATTTCTATTATAAGCAATCAAATTACTGTCTACTGATACGATATGTATCTTTCCAACTCTACTCCTCTTTTCAAAACAGTCCTGTCTCATACAACCTCATCATCACCCTCTCAAATCCCATATTTTCACCAGCTCTGACTCTACCATTACTGCCTGAATAAAGCCTAATGCTTCTCAAACTTCCCTTGCTATATCTTTCCTGAAGATGAGATATACATTTCTTACTTGGCAATAAACAAGCATGTGTGGGCTTAGTGTCATTAAGTAAAAGTACAATATAAACAGAAGGCTGGATAGATCAAAAAGCAAGTTATGTCCATAGGCACTTGTGCTTTTGTGCTTCTATTTAAGAAGTAAAATAAAACATTTCCTGGTAACTGAATGTGTGTGTGTGTGTGTGTGTGTGTGTGTGTGTGTGTGTGTGTGTGTGTTATTGGGGTGGAACCCAGTGCCTTTACACTAAGCTATGTCTCCATCCTCATTTGTATTTTTTGGGATAGGATCTTACTGAGTCACTAAGTTATCTATCGTGGTCTCAAATTTGACTTACTCCTTTAGCCTGAGTACTAGAATTTCAGATATATGTCACCATGCCTGGCTCTAAGAGCCCTCTTTTTACTTACAATGATTTTTACCACTTTCCTAGTTAGTGTGCAGCCTATACCCAATTTTTTCATTGTTAATACATAGGAAAAGGATGAACATGTTAAGAGTTCTATAGTGACGCAGAGAACTACAATTCCAATTAATGGATGACAACTAGAAGTCTAATGCTCATGGGGCATTTATAAGTGGCTTCGGTACACAAATTCATTCATCTGTTTTGATGAAAGGGATTATAATACAGTATTACATGGGAGTCTGAAGTACAAAGGATTGTGATACACAGGAAACATGATTTTATTTTACTTCCATCTGTATTAGTCAAAAATCTACATTGTTGAAGAGTCCTGAGACGCTGCTTACTCTATCTTCTTGGGAAAGCTTCATAAATGACAGCTTCATTCCACAAAAAGCTTCAAGAGAAAAATAAAATCTTTTAAGATAAGGCAAAGTGCATTAGTTTTGATTGCCTTGACATATCTCAAGGGTTCCAAAACAACTGCAATTGATCCAAAAGAGGTCCTATGACAATATCATTCTTAGCAGTTATTTAGTTACATGCCTCATTTCTCTTCTTATACTGTCAAGTCTTGGTGAGCTTTGAAAGAGAATGAAATTTCTGATTTTACCTGGCAGATTGCAAAGTTATTTCCAAAATTATGGGCTTATAGTACACAGAGACTAGATGGAAGGCATAAATTATGGGTCTTACTGATGCAAGTTTAGTAATAGATTTCTCTCTTAAAAAAGGAATATGTGGAAATTCTCCAATTCTTGACAGTTATTTTCCCCATCACTGAGAACTCTTGAGGGTGTACAGCAGCTTAACGTAGCTCTGCTGCTTAAACTCACCTCTAGTTTCCGAGATTCAGCTCTTCCATCATGTGAAAGTTGTTTTTGAATCTGAAGACCTTCTTTATGAAGTTATACAATTTGAAATTGAATTGAATAATATCACAAGCAACGTAGTTTTAGCATTGTGCTTTTATGCTCCCTCCCCCTGATATCTTATCCTCTACTAGCTGACCTTTATGAAGAGTCCTAGAAGTTATTGTGATGTGGCTCAGGACAATCCTCCCAAGTCTCTTAATGCCATAGCATAATTCCTGACCCTAACTGTGGTATAATTAAAATGTCTAGTTTGAAATTTCGAAGGTCCTGATGAAAAGAACGAAAGAATTCTCTGGAACTCTGTTTATTTTCTTCTCTCTCAGCCACCTCTCTATAATTTATCATATGATCATGAACAGAAATGACATTATGCTCATTTCTTTGATTTACAATAACAAGAAGCCATAGTTCCCCAGGATTTTAACATACATGAAGCTCTAGAGTGCTGTTCTTGAAATATGTCCCTGAGAATGCATATCATGCAAAGGTAATTCTGAGTGTAACAGTATAAAGAAGTGGGACTTAAAGGCAAGTGTTTAATCATGAGAACTCCATCAGCACTAACAAACTACTGTTGATGGGAAAAGGGATATTTTGAGTCAGATAACTTTTTCTCTTTTGAGCTCTCTTTGTCCTATCATATGATGCAGAAAGAATCTGTCTGCACATCATGAACCTTCAAGTGTGAGCCTGCCAGTTTCTTTCCTTTGTAAAGTTTCTAATCTGTAGTGTTCTGTTACAGCAACACACAAGGGATGATCACTGTGCGGCAATCTCCTTGCAAAGTCTTCAGTGCTCCCTACCTTGTGTCTACTGACTTGTCACCAGGCAATATGCTGTGAATTTTGTTTACTTGTGTATCTCCCACTACCCACTGTAGAACAAGACCAAGAATTTTGTCTGCTTTGGTCACTACTGTATCTGCAGCACGTCAAGCAGTAGTTAGCAGACACATATCTGTCAGATAAATTAAAGTGGCTTCATTATAGTAAAATAAATGACTATGAGTTCCCCACACCCCTCATTTCCTCACAATCTTGTGTCTGTGGTTGTAATTGGATTTAGACAAGAGACAGATTGATAAATTATTATTGAAATAAGCTGTGCCCTATTTTTCTCACATTGCTTAGCATAGATTTGCTTATTTATAACAAAACTCAATCCAAAAACAAAATTATTTGGATTTCCCGGTCACAAGAATGAATTCTTTAAAAGTACATCACTTTTCAGTATCCTGCCATAATTTCATTGGAGATAGTTGGATTATGTGCAAAAAAATAAGCTGGGAGCTGGGCTCCACTTGTCTGAAGATCATTTCTTATTTCTACCTTACCAAAATAAAACAATTATTTTTATTCTTTTTCCAAGTTTATATCCCTTCAATTTTATCTGTACTTTACTTTGCTCTGAGCATGAGAGGACTCATCTATAAAAAGAAAAATGGGCTCTTGTGGGCCATTTTCTTAGTTGCTGTTCTAAATTTTCCAGTTTTCCTCAAATATCCATACATTGCCATAGTACAAAGTGACCTTTACATTTTTCTTCAGTTTGCTTATTCAGACAGCTTCAGATTTTTCCCTCTTCTAACCTTATGTAAATTTTATGTTTAAACTTTAGATCCAATCACCATATCTACAAGATCTTAATAAATTCATTCATTGTATATATACGAGTTATGTTTTAAATAGACTAAGAATCATTTTAAGACATTTGGGATTAAATATACTATAAAAGTGTTGGTCTAATAGAGAATGTCTACATTTTAAAAATAAATATTGTAAATAGCTGACACATAAAATGATCAGCATAAGCAGAATAACAACATATTACTGTTGTTTTTGGAACAACATCAAATATCCATTGAAATAAGTAAACTAGCAATGCACTCCCTGGAAGACACAGATAGGTGGTACCCATGGTGAAAGACAAAGGATCATGCTCAAGAGTTTGGTGAAGAAAGTAGTTTATCTTAAAAAAGGTATTTGAATTATTTTTTACCCAGGAAAAGAGACTAATGAATCCATCAAAGTTTCAGCAATCTGACAGATGCATTTCAAATTAAGAAAGCTCATTCAAAAGGCAAGGGTCCAGAGGAACAGATTATTGCTCTTGCTCTAGTTCATATAATAAGTGATGCCAACATGAATGAGTTTTCTTTTGTTATCCACTGCTAACCCATCATCACAACCATTTTGCTATTTAGAGGTAATAGCCAGCATCTGCAAGCAGACAGACAGATAAACAGTAATGGGAAGCAAACTGTGATTTGCAGAAAAGGCTGTAATTCAGCCCTCAGTACCACTGACGCTGATGTCCTAGATATCCAGGGTTGCAGCTGCAGGATTTCCTAAAGGGTTTTCTTGGAGAAGTCTTTCATATGTTGACACTCTGACTTCAAAATCTGGGTATTAATTTACCAGGGAAAACCCACTTACAGGGCTGATTTCAAGATTCACTGATGTGGCTATTTTGTCTTTTTTGTTTTTTTTATTTTCTGTGTTCTAACTGCAAAAGAGTATTTGTTCATTGATTTCAAGGTGGAAGAAAACATTTTAAGTTCCATGACCATGTGTTTTACCTACCATAACAGGTTTGACCTGTGAATAGTGAACCTTGAACACAGTTAAGTAACAATACATGGACAATGATGACAGACAGAAGATAATGATATTACTTATACTTCCCCATTGTAGCTTTCAAAGCAAATAGGAAAATGGCATCTTGAAATTTAATAAAGCTTTCAAAAGAAACATGATTTCTAAAAATGATATCTCTTGACAGAATATTGGACCCAAGTCAATACTATCAAGCCCATCCACAGTGAAAGGAGAAGAATGTCCAGTAAAGAGTCATTGGCTTTAAAAGCATTTTTAAAATGACAAAGTTCCCCCATGTCAGCACATTACTCCCAGTATAAGTACAGGGACTTTTTTTCAGCAAAAATGTTGTTTTCTTTTTTGTGATTTTCCTACTATCCCATGGGTACTTGAATATAATCATATTTAAGTTGCTTTTATGTCCCAAAATTTTAAGAAAACTTTTGGCTCATGGTGACTGTATCTGAAGAAAATAATGAATGCTATATTATTTGATCACTTCAATTTTCCACGGTATATATTTGACTAAATGTCAGTTTGTGTGGAAAAACCCTTCTCATTAACACAAATATGTCTCATGGGAATGGGGCCGTAACTCTGTCCCCATATTGTCTGGCATGGAGCAGATGTTTTATAAATTTGCATTGACAAATGTACACAATAAATGTTACAATGATCTCTTTGGCACCCAACTGATGAAAAGAAAGCCAGTTATTTCTTATCATTAATGTTAAGAAAATACATCATTTGTGCTAAGTGAAATAATATAAATATACATGGATAACTACTGCATATTTTCTGTCATACATAGAGACAAGAACATTGTTTGAAAAGTACAATAGGGATTACTAGTGTTTAAGAAGAATAGGAGGGAAGGAGAATAAAAGACACTGGTTTTTCAATAGAGAAATAGAAAAGAATAAGGTTATATGCTCCTTTAGCACAGTAGGTTAAAGATGGTTAGAAATAATTTACTGCATGTTTTCAAAATGCAATAAGAAAATATTTTCATTGTATCAAACACAAAGACATGATAAAATTGTGATATCATGTGTGTTATCTGTATATTATCATTATACAGTATACATGTAAAAATATATATTGTACACCATAACTATATACAGTGATGAACAATTACCATATATAAACTATAATGCAAAAATGAAATGAAATTATAAATGTGATTTAAATAGTAGTAGTTAAATTAAGCAAGTCAATTATTGAGAAATAAAACTTTATTACATGAACAAACATGAATTGATGAAAATATAACTACTGAAAAAGACTTAACACATCTGCCATGAACCATTCATTTGAAACAACAGATCTACATAGTGTCAATCATATGAAAATACAAATTATAATCCTACAAAGCCAGAGATGTACACTATTGATATACATATGAATGTCTGTGAATTTTTCCTAACGTAATGTTGATCTGAGCCAATACTGGTCTCAACTAGAAATACTTATTTGTAAAATTACTTTCTTTAACTACTGTATGGTACTAAATATTCACCTTTCAAAAATCTCTGAAACTACATTAAAATTCTCTGTTCAGGGCCCATGAGATAGCTCAGCAGACTAAAGCACCTGCTTAGGCAAGCTTAAGCAAGCTCAGGGACCATGGTTCAATCCCTGGCACCACAGGTTACACCAGCGCCTCCCTCAGGGTGGGATGAGCCACATAGATCAAAACTGATGGAGCATGCCTATAATTCCAGCTCTGAGGAGGAGGAATACAGGAGGATTACCATGATGAATCTCAGCTGCGAAATGAGACCCTGTAACAACAAAACACACACACACACACACATTCCATATAGCCTCAATAGCAGTTATATAACTAAATAGTGAGAAAAACAAGACCATCAACCATATGCTGTTTTGTAGCCTTCTCTTGTATTGCTTGTGTTGCTACCAAGCACTTGCAGTATGGCATAATGTGAAGTTCCTGGGCTTTAGCATTTTATAGCTGCAATTTTACATATTCAGGAAACTCACCTATTTTTAATAATTATCCAAATTTTCATTTGCAATGTGAGGGATTAATTAACATTACTGTTGACATAAGGAGTATGAAGGAATCTAAATAAGACAATAACACATAAAAATAGTCAATACAATTTAGCTAGTTACATCTTTTTATCATTAAATAATCATTTTGATATCTAGTGCAGTTGAACTCATTTAATTAGTTCAAAACCCATGAAACAAAATTTTATAATATTAATAGAGATTCAAATTATAAATACATATCTTCAGACTTACAAGTATTTGTTTCATTACTTTCAGAAGATATAGAGCTTAAAATCAAATTGTTGTGCTGAGGATATAGCTCAGTCACATAAGCACCTGCCTATCAAGTGCAAGATCCTGAGTTCAACACCTGGACCCACCAAAAAAAATCAACCAATCAATCTCCCAGGCTTTTAGCATGCTGGGCAGTCTTCCTGCCTCTGACTCCTGAGTGTAGGGATTACAGATGTGTGCTACTATACCACATTGTTCAGTCAACGTATAGATTTTTAGAACATTTTATTTGACCCTGTTCTCCTGAAATTGATTGTTAACAATTTCCATAACCACAAGCAGTACTAGAGAGAACTCATCCCTCCATGGCTCTGTCAGCACTGAACACTTAACATTAAATATCTTGCCAATTACATAGAGAAAGCACATATATGCATAGACCCAAGTTTTATTTTTGCCATTACTAAAATTTAATAACCATTTGCTTTTCTCAGTGTATATCTGATGTAATTTTTCCTTTTCCACTTATTTTGTGCTGTCTTTCCTTATACGTACAGCCTATAATTTAAGGTTTTATGTCTTTGATTTTAAAAAGACAATAATTTTTTCTCAGTTTTTGTTTGGTAATTATTCATAGGATTTTGATGGGCAGATATGATAATACATTTGACTGAGTTAAAAACATATTTATACTGGTACTGTATCTGACCGGAGACATATTTATTAAAATTTTAGGAACTCATATGAATTTTCTCCTGCATATTAGAAATAGGACAAGTTTAACCAGAACTTACATATATACTTATGTTACTTTTCCTTTACTATGTTTTTTATAATGATAAAATGAGCAATTTACTTATAACACTGCTGCTAGCTCATGATACTTTTTTTTTTTTCAGAACATGGGAAAACTTAATAAAAGTAAATTTCAAAATTCCAAAATGGGAGTAAGGAAGCAGACATATCTTTAGCATTTATTCAGTCTAAAATTTACTTTTGGCTTCATCATGTAATTGTTTCATTCTAGAATAAGTTCACTATGGAGTCAGTTATTTCCATATGAAATCAAAATAAAAGTGATTTCAAGTGGATAGGGTTTCCTTTTGAGGGAAAGTATTTCTGAAAACAATTAGTATGTAAAATAAAATAGAAACATCCTTTCTCAAACATTTAAATAGCAGCCAGAGTAGTGGGATAGGCAGTATTTATAAAACACATACCTATTTAAACTCGCTTTTTTCTAGGCCAAAGACAATGTCTTTGCAAATAACTTGGGAAAAGAGAAAAGAGAGAGAAAAACACCTTGAATGAAACTAATTCAATCATCTCCACTGGTCTGTTAGAAATTAAGGAAGTCTTGCTGGAGCAGGAGCAAAGTCCTTGAGCTGAAAGAATAGAGCAGAAAAAGGTGACAGAACAATAGAGATAGCTTTCTGTTTCCCCCAAATCAAGCACACAACCATGTTCTTCCTTCCATGTCCAGGTCAAACTTTGTAACTCTTAGGTAACACTAAATAAATCCTTAAGTAACAGCATTCTCTTGATGGTCATATCCATGTCAGAGGCAGTAACTAAAAGCCAGTATGTTGCAATTGATTTCTTTATTTTCCAATCAGCCACAGTTTGGAATTAAGGCTTTCTTCCCTTTTTACGTAATGATTGTCCTCCAGAGAATGCAATGAATCTACCTCCAGCTTCATCCTCTTCAACTTTTTTGATGAGTGGATGTGAATTTCTGGTGAAAGTGATCTTACCGAGTTTAAATTCATAATTAGGAATTCCTCTTTTAATGTCTCCAGGCTTGATTGGGGAAGGACTAGGCTCATCCCCTTTTTTCTTTCCATCTAGTCTATTCCCAGAACTTGAGAAGGCATGGAAGCCCAGCTCACCAGCATAGCCACTGTGGCCAGCATCATTTTCTGTTGAATCCTCATGTTGAACTTGTCTTTCAGGTTCTTTGTAGCCCAGAGGAGCATCAAAGTCCACATTCATGTCACACTCAGTGATGGACACAGCCTTGTCAGGTTTGGTTTCCATCACCCGTAATTCATAGATCTTCTCATTGTAGTTGATGGCGGTCACATCCCCAGTGGTCAGACAGGCAAAGTTTCTTAGTGCATTTTCTAATACTGCTTTGGGGTTGGTGATGTCCAGGAAGTCTGGGCTCTGAGGCTGGAATTTGGAGTATGTGGCCACTTGCAGGTTGACACTCTCCCCCTGAAGCAGGCCCCCTTCTTCCAACAGCAAATTCTGCATCATCCAGTGTGGGAGGTAGCAGATGCCCTCATCAGCCACAAATTCCAACACACTGCAGTGTGTCATGCGGTCATAATTCTTATTGGTCAGTTTGAACAGCATGGAGCAGGTAATGTTAAGTCGGCTGAGCTGATCAAGGGCTGACGGTGGCACGATTATTTTCCCTCCTTTCTCCACACCTGACCTGTCATTAGGCCCTGCAAGCATGGACACAGAGAAGCAGCGGTATTTTGTGGAGAAGCAGTTCTGGAAGACCTGGGGAATTGGGTGGTCGAACATGTTGAAAGAGAACATTATGGACACCGCTCCACAGATGCCGCTTCTCTAAGGGATGTTAGGATAGGAACCCTGGAGTAGCTCTCTACAACCACTCTAACTCATGATACTCTTGGCATTAACGCATCAGTGTCAAGTAAAAACCCATGGAATAGCTTTTGCAAGAATAATTCATTTGCCACATAACTCATCATATTTGAATTTGCCTCTTCCAGGACTAATGCTTTGTTTTTGATGCAACATTGATAACTATGTCCACCATCTACAATGCCCTCAGAGGAAACTTAAATTTTCAAGGGCCGGTTGAACAGCTCAGTGGATTAAAGTGCCTGCAAGCAAGCGCAGGGGCCCACGGTTTGATCTTGGCTTGCCTTACCAGTCCCACTCCTGGGGCACACTGAGACAGCAATTGAGACTGGAAAATGTGGCGCATGCCTATAATCCCAGCTCTTGGAAAGCTATAAACAGGCAGATTACCATGAGTCCAATCTAGTAGTGAGACTCTGAGCACCCTACAGATACTTCCCTAAAACACAAAATAAAAGTAGAAAGCATAAAATAAATAAATAAATTTTCAGTTATGATCCATTTATTCTTTTATTCACCTAACATTTGCTGACATCTTTGTGTTATCCCCACAACTATGCTAGGAACTAAATTAAACTTAAAAGACCAGCAAAACTCCTAGTGTTGTAGAACACATAATATTTTATAAGTACTTACATTCTATAAAATGGACTTTGAGGGTTATAAAGAAGGGTAAAATGTAAAACAATTCTTGTATTTCAAATCTCATGTAATTTTACATTATTTACCATTGGATATTTTACTTGCATTTTAGGCACATATATTAATTCACATTGTAATACCCAAAACCTTGAGAAGCAGGTACCATTAAATTATTCCCAATTTACAGATGAGGAAACTAAAGCTTAGAGATTCAAATTAGATTTCCAGTGTCAAGTACAAAGTGTGAAGTCTGATTCCTCATTTTAGGCCCTTCATCATTGTGCTATCCTATCTCAAGAATATGGAGAACTCTTTTTGCACTTTTATATGATATATTTTCTATATCTATGTGATGATAATTAAGCATTTTAAGATTTACTCTTTTAAAACATCACTGTGCAACACTTCATATTTGATTTCATAGGAAATACACATAAAATATTCATCCTGTCCATTTCCTGTGATGATCGAATGTTTGGATCTCTGTAGCAGATTCTCCTTATCCAGTTTGTATGTCCTTAGTTACCTTAAGTATTCAGAACATAGATTAAAGGCCAGGATATAAGCAAATCAAAAAACAAACACCTTCAGTAACTGAAATAGATGCTATTAAATTTCTTCATCAGGAAACATTCCAGGCACTCACTCTGAGCTAGTTTAAGTTTAGACAGAATTATAATAAGCTTTAGTAAGCTGCAGCAGTTCCAAAGTAGAAGAGAATTATAAAGAGGATTTTGACAGTCTGACTAGAATGAATAATACAGGGAAACCATAAATATGCCATATAAAAGGACTCAAAATTATTTTCAGAGGCTATTTAGTGTAGGAAATCATTATTGTATTGTATCCAAGAAAAACGATTGAAGTTTATGACAGTAACTCACTATCATTAATAATACCTTTGATTTCAGTAATTTTTGTTCAGTATCAGTGAACTTACACTAAAAATGACGTCTGACACAGATTCCCTGTTGTTGATGATGTGATAAAATAAGTATGTTTACCTAAGGAACATTTGTACTGTAAAAGGCAGTTTGGCAATATCTTGCAGAAACAATAGCATTTTCCTACGCATTTTCACTATATTGAAAATTAATATAAAGTAGAATTACTTATCTTTATCAGCTTTTTCAGGTTTATATTTTACTTGATGTTTTCACTTCATAATGAAAGTATTTCATGTTCTAAAATATAAATAGATCTAAGTTCATCCTCTATCTTAAAGTTATTTTATATGAAAAGAACAGAAGCTGTAGAGTTTAATATAAAACTGTAGTTGAGAGGAGCTTCTCAGGGACTTTTAGTAAGGTGAGGCTCATGATTACAAATATTAACTGATTTCCTGAAAGTGTCACTACATACATGCACAATGCATCACCTCTTAATAATGCCTTTCTTTCTGTGGCATTCTCAGTCTGGAACACTCTTTCTGATCTTCCATCTCTATGTGTCACATCAATAACCTTTCTAATTATTGTTGCAAAACAATATCAAATTCCATCTCGTTAATATAACTTTTCCCAACCTATCCAGTGAGAGATAGAGTGAGTTTGAGCTCAGACCTTCATTTGAATCCTGGCTCTAATATCTACTAACTTGTGTGAAAACTGAATGAGTCACTTGGTACTCAAAATAGTTTCTTCATTGTAAAATACCCAGGCAGCCTTATAGAATTGGAGTGAAAATTAAGTCAAATTGCCTGGAAAAGTTACAAATAATTGACAATAAAACCTAATTCACATTTCATATTCAGATTAATTAAGGAAGCAATTTGGAGACCCAACCTTTCTTACATGTGGAGTGGAAGTACAGAGAGAGGTCAGAACTAGGGCATCACCATTATACACAGTCAGTAAATGTCCTAGAATGAGATGCCAACTAAAAAAACCTATGGCAGAATTATGTAAGAGTTTTCTGTATTTAGTACAGTGAATAGATAGAAATACTTTCTGATGAACATTGGCATGTGCATTGCCTATACAGGATCATGAAGACTGTGGAAATAATTGACTAAAAGAAGGAAGATATCTAATTGCTGTACTTCCAAAATGAATACTTACTTACATTGACTTCATATATTGTGCTAAATGAATTGCTGCTCAACTCAATTGATGGAGGAATCCAACTATGTACGATAACTTAAATCAAAGTTATTTTATTTTCTTCTCTTAGAGTCAAAACGTGCCTAAAATATGCTTACAAAATATTGGAGACTTTAAAATACAAAAATCTTGCTGTTTCTTTCAGTTGTATTGTTTCTTTCCATGCTGCAGGCCATGCTGTCTACTGGAAGGTAAGATGGGCTATGAAATCAAAAGTATCCCACTATCCTTTTGCCTCAAAAAGGAATGAGTAAGTTTGAGGGTCAGAAACTGAGAAGTGAGTGAAGGAGGAAGATAAAGAAGGATAGGTAGAGGAGAAGGTAGCAGCACAATCAGGTGTTGTATTTCAAAAGTAGAGAAAAATAATCCCTGCAATTATTCTATAAAGAAACTCAGAGAACTCTCATGAGGACAGGCAGCTAATCTTAAATACTCTATACTTTCTTTTTTTTTTCTCTCTGACATGTACCTATTTCTGTTGTTTAAATGGTTAATAAACTCCTCCACACACTCAACACTAATTAGCCAAATTTACTTATAAGATACTTAAAAAGCATCATGTCAACTATTAATATAGGAGGATAGAATCAAAGGACCACCAGTTTGTGCTACAAGTCTCAAGGAAATGAAGATTTGTTACATTTTGAAGAAATAGAAAACTACATCACTACTATATCTCTAGACTCAATTTATGCTTGTCATTATTCTTCCCATGTCTGCTAGCCTCACCTTCACTTTTTTTAAAATTTATTTATTTATTTATTTTATTATTATTTTTTAAGATTTATTTTATTGAAGTACAAATATTGATGAGACAGTTTTAAGACACCTTACCAGGACGGATTCAATAAATTAATACATGGCAAAATGTTTTCATAGTGTTTTGGTATCATAGAAGGTGCATACTTAATATTATACTTACAGACACTATTATAGCAAATGTTTCTTATCAGTAATTTAAGAGAGTGTAATATTTACATATCTTATTTTTTATACCTGAATTATATCAACGGTTCAATAATTAATACTTTCTATCTTGTTATTTTCCTACTTGTTGTCCATAGTACTAGAAGCCGACATAATATCCTGTCCAACCACAATTAGTGCAAATCTTGCAGCTCATAGAATTATGTAGAAGCATGACATATCTATCCCAACTGTACTATCATTACACACACATCGTGTGTATTCATTTCTGTACCCCTTCTTTTCTCTACACCTGTCAAAGATGGGCACTCCATTGTCATTCAACCAATTTAGGTGCGTGCACTTGACGAAAAAATATGGAACGCTTCACGAATTTGCATCTCATCCTTGTGCAGGGGCCATGCTAACCTTTTCTGTATCGTTTCAATTTTAGTATATATGCCTCCAAAGCAAGCACGCCTATAGTATTTAAATGACAAAACTAAACATAAAAAGGCATACAAATGAATGACCATTTTGTATCTGTATATTCAAAATAGTTAAGATAGATATACAGCTATCTTCTCTTAATTCAATGAATAGAGGCATCTGCTCTAATTGTGTATATAAATAGAATGTCATGTCTGCGACTTGTACAACAAATAACTACTAAAAGAACAAAATGAAGTATACATCGTGAGCCCATAATATTAAGCTGAGCTGTAAATGGATATGGTCGACAATTTCTTTGAATAACTCACTATAGTTGTAGAATGCTGGACTGTGTTGGATTGTGGTGTCGAGTTCAAGCACCTAAGTTGGTTGAATGTCAATGGAGTGCCCACTTTTGACAGGTGTAGACAAAGGAAGGGTTGTAGAAAGGAAGAATCATGATGTGTGTGTATAGACAGTACAGTTGGGATAGATAACGCTATGCTTCTACATAATTCTATGAGAGGAAAGATCTGCAATAATGGTGGTTGGACAGGATATTATGTCAGCTTTTAATACTATGGTCATCCACTAGGTAAATAATTATTGAATTTTTGATATAATTCAGGTATAAAAAATAAGATAAGTAAGCAACTACACTCTTAATTCACTGATAAGAGATATCTGCTAAAATAATATCTGTAAATATAATATCATGTATGCACCTTGTACAATACCAAAAGGTTATGAAAACAATTTGCAATGTATTAATTCATCGAATGTGTATGGTTAAGGTGTCTTGAAACTGTCAGATTGACATTTGTATTTTAATAAAATAAAAATAAATGAAAAAATATATATATGCTGTTAAAATTACATAGGTTTACGAGTTTAAAAAATATCTAAGAACATTAGAAGGGCCTTTATTTTTTTAGATGAGTCATAATTATATTCATTTTATTTATTTTAATTTTTTCCACAGTTTTATTGAAAAATAACAATGAGACAGTTTAAAATCAAATTAGTAGGACAGATTCAATAATAAATTCTCACCTTCACTTAAAATGTGCATTTCGTTCTTCAGCATTTATGTTCACTCTAATAGTAATAAATAATGTTGTGTGAGCACTAAGTAGATTTCTCTAATTAGATCATAAAATTCATTAAATTTTTCTTTCTGGTAGCTCACAACGCAACCACTACTAATGTATATAGATTAAAACTAGCTAAATGCAAACAGCTTTCTGTCCACTCACCTGTTTTTACTTCTGATGCTAAGTTTGTAATAAATTGAGTGTATATTTAAAGCATTCATATAATGAGGAAAAAATCTGAGTTTGAATTCAGAGGCACTTAAACCAGTATTGTCAGATTTACAAAGAAACAATTATATTGCAAGTACAAACTGGCAAAATTCTAGGTTTTCCATATCATTGAGAGCATGGATCTTAGCTCACCACATCATAAAAAGTACATGGTACACTGGGGTGTAACTACAAAGTTAATGTTATTCTTCCAGTTTTGTCCTGGTAACACTTGGGAATCCTATCAAAGCATACAGATGCACATAACTAAAGTAAGATAATGTGCACAAGCCACCTCCTGAACAGATTTTTCAAAACGTTGTTTGATCATATTATTTGCAGCAAGCCAGGATGGATTTCAAATGTAAAGTGTTTCATGAGCTCAGTCCTATGTTTTAATTCAATCTTAATGAGTGTTATGTCCTATTCAGTAGATATTGACAGTTCAAAAGAAAATAATGTATGATCCCTCCAAAAATATATTTATAATAAATATCTCAAGAAAATTTGCTACTGAGAAATGAAATAAAAGAGCTTATATGACACCTTCCATCTTTTATCAGGCTGTATTATGTATAATCTTAAATCATGGAATTCTGTAAGTACAAAGTTAGCCTATAAAAATGGTTGCATTTCACTCATATAGTAACCATTTTAATAATTTATTTCCCATGTGTAACTCATGTCAATATGACTCTGATCCTATCTTATATCTTACACCAGATTTGTCCAGCGGAATTTACGCAAGCCCCAGGTAGAAAGCGAACAAGTGGAATTATTCTATAATTTATATAAATACCATTTGGGGAGCTGGTGAGATAGCTCAGCAGTCTAAAGCCCCTGCTTAGGAAAGCTTAGACAAGCGCAGGGGATGCTGGTTTGATCCCTGGCACCACGTGCTGCACCAGCCCCACCCTCAGGATGCCTGAGCTACCCAAAAAATAAAATAAAATATCATTTTCAATGTTAAGGTATAAAATCATACATTTTCTTATTCACACATTGTCTTCAAAATCCAGTGACTATTGTATATTTATATCTCATTTTAATTTGGAGTATTTGCATTTCTATAGCACATGTTGCTAGTAGCCCCTTCTAGGGACAACAGTTCTACAGTATTTGGGAACCATTAACATTTCCTCCCAATAAAAATAAATTCTTACCAGACCCAAAGACTGTGAGCCTATGACCAAGAGACAGGAAAAAGTAGCTAAATCCAGCTAAGAGTTAATATCCCAGAGAATCTTAACTAGTGTACTGACCTGACCACCAAATCCATGTTTTGTACTCTGTGCTACATTATAAAATTTCTATGAGTATAAATGTCAATACACTACACATTTATCACTTTTCAGTTTTTTTCCACTTTTATTATAAAAGATTTTGTCATCACTTTGTTTCATTTTTGTAGTAGTTGATACAGTGTGTCAAGTAAATTGGCTCAGAAAATCCACACCCTAGAACCTACAGGCCCCTCTCTAAGGTGTGGAGACCCCAACCTAGGGCATAGGGGCCCTATCTTAGAGTGACTCATCACTTAATGGATGCAAAAAAGGGATCTGAGGGCTGCAGCATAACTACCTGCCTGGTGAGCCAAAGCTTCCAAGTTTGATCTGTGGTACGAAAGGAAAAATTAAGAAAAAGAAAGAAAAAAGGGTAAAAAAAGAGAAAATGAGGGGGGCGGACTGAGAAAGAATGGAGCATTTCACTTCCTCTGAGGAGGTTTGATCTTCATAGTTCACAGCCTTCTATGACGTTGTCGCCTGAATTCTAGCACAGACCCTTTAGCCTCTGCCTTGGACCTTTCAGGTTTCTCCTGTAGATTCATCAGCCGTCCATCATAGACCCATCAGCCCTTCATCACAGACCCATTTGCCTCCTGATATAGACTGACATGGAACACTGTAGTGAACTCCAGACTTTGGCTGAATCCTTCAGTTTCCAGTGTGCAGACGCCCTTTGCAGGCTTCCTCATCCTACTCTATAGCTGACCATCATAAGCTAATCTTAAAATTTCTTATACATTTGTACATTTTTGTTATGTCTCTTCTTTGTGTTATGTCTACTGATCTACTAAAACGCTGACTGATACAACTGTGTAATTCTTTGCTTAAAATTTTTAAATGTCTAAGCTTAGTCATTTTTCCTGATTTTTTTTCTACTTAACTTTCTACATGAGCTCTGACTGTGTATATATATTTTAAGTAAATATTTCCTTCACAGTTACCAGGCCTTAGAAAACCTGACTCCATTCTTGGGGTATCTCTTTCCTTTCCTCAATTCTTTCCACCTTCAATCTTTTCACTTGTGTCTTCCTCCTGTCCCATCCATCTAATAGTAGACTATTGATTTTTCACCTTTTCAATTTCCTTCTTGTTTTCTGTCATCCTTTCTACTTTTTCCAGGCCAATAGAAGCAATCCCATGGGAATTTTCACAAATATTTCCAATGACAAAATACAAGGTGTCAGATTAAACTTATTGTCAGAATGTGTTTTTGTCCATATGGAAAATAAATTGCATTATGCAACAAAGTTAAATTTAAAACAATAGCATGAGTTTCTCCAAAACTAATAGCAATTCAGATTGTCAGGATTGTATCACCTCTTAGTCCTTCTTGTGATTCTTTTCCTCCTCACAGATGACAAGAACTACCTTTCCTGCACACCTCCTGAGCTGTGGCTGTTAAGAGCCATCTTGAGTCTATGCTTTCTGTTTAAAGACAGAGAATAAAGATAGAGCTGGTTGCTGATATTACAGCTGGTGTGTATGAAGCTTTTTGTAAAAGTCTATTTAAATTCTAAACTTGACAGCACAGTTGTTGATTTGTCAAAGCATTGGAAAATGAAGAAACCAAAGATATTCTAAAGGCCAGACTCATAGCAGTTTTTTGTTTTGTTTTGTTTTAAAGTAGATATGGTTCTAAAATTATGTATTTGATTTAGTCATTTTGCTCAGGGGAGGAGCACATTAACAGAATGTTAATGCCAAAATGACCTTGGAATACATGTATCTTTGAATTTTCTGAGAAACCAAAAGTTTTAACTTGCCTTTGCTCATAGAGTCACTTAGTGATTTAAACATTCTACATTTGTGTAATTTCTTTAATTACTGACTCAACAGCTGAACTAGTAGTGTGATATTTTCATATTTTCTATAAATGCATTTCTTTCAGTGGGGCTTCCAATTACTAAAAAAAAAAAAAATGCATGGTCAGTGACATTATAACCCTGAAATGTTATGTAGTTTTTAATTTTTTTCCTGGAGTGGAAGTTTACATAAACACATAACATTCCTAGTTTTGTTAATCCAGAAAAACATCATGTCTTCTTTTTTGACAAGATTTCAGATGCATTTCATAGCTCCTAATTTCTCTTGGGTTTTCTATGAAAACCAGAACAATTTGTTTCCAGGATACTGAAGCTCACCCAGAGACAGGTGAGGTCATACAGAAAAAAATGACAAGGTGCTTTACAGGCATGTTGCCTTGGAATCTATGAATATTTAATGAGGAGAATAAAACTTGGTAAAACAGATTACACCTGCTTAGTCATTCTACAATTTTTTTCAAATACAGCTCTTCAGGAAAATACTTTAGCTGACCAGCTGTTCCATTGTGACTGCTAAATTGAAAGGCCACTCAACTATGGCTACAGTTTTAGAATATAAACGTTTTAAAATATTTGTCTCTGTAAAGAATTTTACAGCAGTCCAAAATTGTTCAATTATGGTAGCACATATTGGGTTAACACACCTTAAAACAAATAACTTACTCTTAGTGCTAATTTCGGGAATCAAATATTCTGAGAAAAAAATATAATGGAAATATATTTTTAGTCAATGCATTTTAATTAGCATTATATACGCCAAATATAATCATTTTTCTTGTTCCACAATGGTGTCTGAGACTTAGTACTCAGAACTTACGGAACTAGAGATATAGGAATAGTTTAGGTGCTTATCCTGGTGAGGAATGTGGAGATCAGTAAAACATACATGCCATAGAGCTGAAGAGAGACATTCAGATTTATTTCCTGTTTAGAACACTTAACAATTAGCTACCATGTGTACTAAAATATGTATAAATTCAAAATAAGAGACATTGCAAAAGACAAAATGAGTAAGCACGTGGAAACATCAGCTACATCTTTGACAACAGGTGGCATTAGCATTCGGTTCAAAGATTAAATAGGTTCTCAAACTGAAATATATTGAGAGATTGAAGTCTGTGTAGGCTGAACTGTGAGATCATAATAAATTGATCAGTGTACTACTACAGGAACTGAGAATCAGCTAATCAGGCATGAGTTTTGTGAACAGAGCAGAGTTTTGGTCCTGACACTCAGCATATATTCTTGATTTACTTCCCTGGCATAGTACCTCCCATCCTACCATTTTCTCATCTCCAGTCATTTGGATGCTAACTGAAGGAAGCATGCTTCCATCATCATCTTTTTGGATTTGAGTCATTTTGAGCCTTTCCTTACCACCGGAAATTCCCTTGATCTGGAGGCCTTCTTTTCTGAGGCCTAAATCATATTCAATGCTCTCACTCCAACTCATCAGGAGGGCATTGAACATTGCCTATTTATCTTAAAACAGAAGATTTGATATTAAAAAGTAAAACAAAGAAAGGTTATGAGTTATTTAGAGTACCATGCTGCTGGATACATATCTGGTATCAAGTTTTCTTTGTGAAATATGATGTGCATTCAGTAGGTCAATTTAAGCAGGGAAAATTGATCTGTGAAGTGTTCTATTTTTCAATTGAGATGCAGAAACCCATTTGAACACCCAAGGTATAGATAAGTCTTGAAAGCAAATATTCAAGACTGGAATATATAGGCTTATGGTGGTTTCAGGTAGCTATACAAGGTGATTCATTTGTCAAAAAATTTAACACCTATGTAGTAATCATTTTATAACAATTTGAAGACAACTCACCTAATCATTGATTTAATGATACAAATAAGTGGAAAGTATGACCTAAGTTGCTGCTGTACAAAATAAAAGTAAAATACAATGGTAAAAGAAAAAGAGAACAGTTTCTGAGTGGCGATAATTTCAGAGTAACAAGTTCTTGGTTTCTTTATGCTTTCCACATGCTTCAGTTTATGATTTCAATGAACCAAAATCAGTTTTTAAGGTAATTAAAACTAGATATAATTAATCACAAAATAATAGTACATCTGGGTTTTGCCTCTGCAGAATTCCTAATAACTGTGACTAGTACTTTCTCATTCTTTTTCAGCAACATTTCAATCTACAACCCTTAAGATACATCAGACCTTACCCCTGATGATGATGAGCACATTCTGGTGGAGCTGATAAATTCCTAGAAGTATAGATATGCACAGAAATACATGCAGCAAACTGTATTAAAGATCATGGTATCATTTATTACTGTAACACTGTTAAAATGATTTAATCTTCCTAAAGCACAAAAATATCAAAGCTTTATAAAAGCCACCTTACAGGGCACAGCCATCAACTGAAGAATGGATGAAAAACATGCGATATTTATTTTTCATTTTATGTATTTGGTACAGGGTCTCACTTTGCAACTTGGACGCTTAGTGATCTTATTTTCAGTCTCCTCAGTGCTTGGATTACAGGCATAAGCCACCACAATCACACTCAGTTCCTAGTTCATCATGTCCAGGGTGTGTGGCCAGCATAGGATGCAGGATCTGGGGATCAAACTCTGCTCCCTGCGCTTGTCTAAGCAGACACTTATTCAGCTGAGCTGTCTTGCTGTCCCTAACATGTGGTATTTCTATACAATGGAGTACTACTCAGCTATAAAGAAAGACAAACTTGAGGCTTTTATATGTAAATGGAGGCAACTGGAAACCATACTCATAACTGAAATAAATGGTTCAAAAGGAAGGAACAATTGGAACAAGGGACAGGAGAAAAGAAAGAAGGAAGGGAAAAATAAATATATATGTACTTTCTTTTTTATTTTTTTATTTTGTATTTTATTGAAGTACAAATATCAATGAAACAGTTTTAAGACACCTTAACAGGATGGATTCAATAAATTAATACATTGCAAACTGTTTTCATAATGTTTTAGTATTGTACAAGGTGCATGCATGATATTATACTTACAGACATTATTATAGCAGATGTCTCTTATCAGTAAATTAAGAGAGTGTAGTTGTTTATGCATCTTATTTTTTATACCTGAATTATATCAAAGATTCAATAATTAATACTTTCTACCTTGTTATTTTCCTAGTAGTTGTTCATAGTACTAGAAGCCAACATAGTATCCTGTCAAAACACCATTAGTGAAAGTCTTGCCTCTCATAGAATTACGTAGAAGCACGGCGTATATATCCCAACTGTACTGTCCATACACCCACATCATGATTCTTCCTTTCTAAACCCCTTCCTTTGTCTACACCTGTCAAAGATGGGCACTCTATTGTCATTCAACCAACTTAGGTGTCTGCACTCAACGACACAATCCAACAGAGTCCAGCATTCCACGACAATAGTGAGTTATCTGAAGAAGTTGTCGACCATAGCCATTTACAGCTCAACTTATTATTATGGCCCCACATATATAGTATTGTCTCCCTAGTATAGGAAGTGAAAAGAAGAAATACAAATACAAATGTACAACAACAACTAAAAACAATTGAGTCAGATAGGGCAAAGTGAATGGCATATGCTGCAGGATACTAATCAGCTTTTCTTCTGGATGGTTAACAACCTAAGTTCACAGATCAAAACTGGAGAAATAGAAGAGCCACAAGGCCAGCCAACATTTTGGCCCTAGCCTTTCAAGGTCAGCAAAGACTCACGTCATAGGAGAACCTGTACTGCAACATCATGAACCTCAGTTGAGCTCCAAATTTTCTGAACAAGGAGATTATGGAGCCATAGAGGAAAGAGATCGAAGTTCTGTAGTGTGCCTGGGGAGAGTCATATGGAGAGAAAAGTTTCTCTCAGGTTCTCACAGAGAGCAAAGTGGTCAAGCATTGGCCGTGACCCATCCACATGGATGACACAGACAAAGGATCTACAGAATAAGGTACAGGACTACAAGACAAACCCTGAGGCGACTTCACTGACCTCATCAGAAACAAAAACTACATGTTTTGGTGTATAAGTCTTGCTCTATCTAGGTCTTATATATGTACTTTCATAAGATATCTTGATTAATTGTACTGCTGATTTACACTAGTCCATTGAAAGGAGCAGTTAATACTTAATTGTTTTGTCTCTCCTTTTTATTTTTTATGATTTTGAACAAATTTATATGCATATATCTGATAATATGAATAACTAAGTTGAAGACAACGATATGCAATGTAACAACCATTGTTGGATTCCTAACATTATATTTAATGAAATTCTTTTTTTAAAATGTATTTAGTACAGGGTTGAAAGGGTGTCACTACACATAACAGACTCATAATGATCCTTTTGTTTTCAGTCAACCAAGTGCTGAGATTACAAGCATATGCCACCATGTCCAGTCTCATTGGTTGTCTCAGTGTGCACTGGGGGCCAGGCTAGCACAACACACTGGGGATAGAACCCCCATCCATGTGTCTGCCTAAGCAGATTCTTTAATCCTCCCTTTATTGTTTGCAATGTGTTTTCTTTTTTAATGTTTTTGCTTTGTATTCTTAAAAAAGAACACCTTGCAGAGCTACTCTGGAGAGCATCTTTGTGTTGTAACACATCTGTAGCAAAATGGGTGCTTCGCCAGTGTTGGTTTCTTGCTTGAACTTACCACTTCAGTCCTAATGTGAAATGTCAGGAAGTAATTAAAGGATCTTGGGACTTTGCGTCATAAGCCATACATTAAACACAGATGAAAAGTAGAAAAAATGGAATATGAACACAAAATAGTAAACGGCAATGCACAAGTTCACCTGCCTTCACAAAGCTTTCAAGGAAGATACATAAAGTCATAAATGGAGAACATAGGAGTAATTGTTAAGCCCCTAAATTTATGTCTATAATGTTGTGCTCTTAAGCTTTTTGTGTCTAGAACAGTCTTTGGGAAAAAGAAATAAAAATGATCAGGAAGTGATATGTGTGTATATCAACACCCCCAACGAATGTATCCAGTATACCTCCAAGCATACACTAAAAATAAATGAAGAAAAAAGTATCTAGAGTCAAATAGACAGAAATGGATACATATATTTTCAAGAAACTAATGCAATTGTAAATAACTAATGAGAATGATGCTCATCAGTCTAAGTTTTTTTTCAGAAAGCTTATGCTCAAGTAAACTTTTATATCTGAAAATTGATTCATGAGATTGTCTTAATACTTGTTCCTAACTATTCCTCACTGTTTACTAAGCATCTTCTTCATACTCAGGAGATAGATGCTGAGGGTTATCTATTATCCCAAACAGGTGGCTCGGTACTCTAGGATCCTGGCCATTTGTGTCACATGCTATGAAATTGAGAAGGGTTTCCGTACATAGGACAGTCCATTTTCATTAGATTTCTAGAGTGGCTCCAGAGTTTTCCTTTTTAAAAGTGCCATGGTCGTCAGTGCTGTACACTGGCCTCCCTAGTATGAGTGCATAGTGTTCTATACATGCAAACTTAAGACAGTCTTCAAAAACCCTTGAGAAAGGCATTGTTACCCTTATTTAATGATGAAGTGGTGGGCCGTTAAGAGGTTTTATTATATGCATAAAGCCACATATTTTATATCACATGAGACATATTAAACCCAGTCTTTTCTGACTCCTGCTTTTAATGTGAACTTGTTTTAAAGATAGAATTCAAATTTTATGACTTCAAATCGTAAATGAACATATAGGTTTTTTTAAAATTGCTTCTAGTACTAGAGATTGAACCCAGAGCTTTACGATATTGAGCTACATTCCAAGACCTTTATTTTTTAAATTATTTTATTGAGAAATAAATAACAATGACATGGTTTCAAAACCGATTAGTATGACAGTTTCAAAAACTAATGTATTCTAAGTAGTTATTCATAATACAAGATGCAGACATGATATTCTGTCCACAAACACTACCAGTACAAATCTTTCTATTCATTGAATTAAGACAAAGTAGCTATAAATCTATCTTATTTTGAATATACACATACAAAATGGTCCTTCATTTGTATCCCCTTTTATGTTTATTTTTTGTTAGAGATGGGTGTTCCATTGTTATTTAAATATTGTAGGAGCATGAATTCTGCAAAATATTCCAATATTGTCCAGTAGTTCAAAATAGTAGTGGATTATCCATGAAACTGGCAATGTCAGAAGTTTAAATATAAGATACGTAAACAGCTATACTCTCTTAATTTACTGATAAGAGATATATGCTATAATAATGTCTGTAAGTATAATATGCACCTTCTATGACACCAATACATTATGAAAACAGTTTGCAATATATTAATTTATCAAATCCATCTTCTCAAGGTATCTTAAAACTGTCTCATTGATATTTGTACTTCAATAAAATTAAAATTAAAATTAAAGTTAAAAAAATTGAAAAAAAAGAAGTTGTGGACTTGTGTCTTTCACAGCTCAGCATAATAATATGACTTTACTTCTTATACTTCATTTTTATAATTTTCTACTGGATGGGTAAGACCAAGATAAAGCAAGACCTATGTAACAAGAAATGTAGCTTTTGTATTGATTAATGTCAGTCAAATCCCGTGTACCACAGTTTCTAGATCCTTTTTTATCTTTATATTTATAGCAGCACAATTTGTGATAGCCAAATCTTGTAACAGCCAAGATGCCCATCACCTGAGGAATGGATGAAAAAAATGTGATATTTTTATGCAATGGAGTATTACTCAGCTATGGAATATGATAAACTCATAGCCTTCATATTTAAGTCAATGCCATTTGAAGATATACTCATAAATGAAATAAAGCAGACGCACATGTGTAAATATCATATAGTCTCCCTAGTATAAGAACACAAAAGGGGGCCGGGGAGATGGCTTAGTGGAATAAGTGCTTCCTTGGCAAGCACAAGTGCCTGAGTTCAATCCCCAGTTCCGCAAAAAGAAAGAAAGAAAGAAAGAAAGAAAGAAAGAAAGAAAGAAAGAAAGAAAGAAAGAAAGAAAGAAAGAAAGAAAGAAAGAAATATACAAAGGTATAACACAATTAAAAGGAAAGCAAGAACTTGAGGATTAGACAATGAATAGAACGCAAGGAGAAAACCTAGGAAATATGACAGGGGTGAAGCCATGCATCTATATGCACAAGATGGGTAAGGCAATGATCCTGAGAACTATCAGCAGGTTGTTGAAACTAGCAGTTACTTAGAAGGTTTCTCACCCTGACTAACTATATATACTGATAGCTGTGAACTAAGGAACTGCATTGAAGACAGCAATGTGTAATACTAGGGTCATGCTTGGAATATCCGCCATTCTGGTCTTCTAAATACATACAGCTTGTCATGTCATACCAAGTCCTTTATTACATTTTCATTTTTTTTTAAATTTTGAAATAGGATCTTGCACTGGTAACTTGCTTTTGGAATGAGAAAATACTAACACAAAAATAAAAATGAAGTATGAATGAGGATATTTACATCGGATGAGAAAATTAGTGAAGCTTGAACATTTAAAAATTTCTTTATGCTATTTCCCAGAAATGCTTACACAAGCATGCTTGCTGCTTGCACCTTTCATTCGCTTAGCAACACAGAGCCCTCTATAGCTCCTCAAAACACCCATTACTCACAATGTCCACTGCTCAAATAAGATTTCCTAAATCATAAACTCCCTGTGCCTCATGAAAAGTCCTACTCATTTCCCACAAAAGATGCTGAAGAAATTGTGAGAAGTGAGATTCTGTTTCAGCCTCACCATGCAAATATTCTACTCAAAGAGAGCATCTAAAATCCTATGAGCCCAAGTAATCTTCCTCTCAGGCTCACAGTGAACAAAAATCATCTTGCTACACAGAAAGCCTCTGAAAATCACTATACAACTATCCAAATAGAGATGCAGTGATCTTCAATCCCATCTTATAACCACACAAAAGAACCTAGACATACAGACACATAAAGACACACACCCAATCGAAACATGCACACATGAATGCACACTTCTCAGATGAAAAAAATGGAAAATAAAAATATGAAAAATTTTCAGTACCATGGAGCATTTCTCGGATGCAAGTTAAAATGACACCTAGATTTCAGTTCACCCTAGTAAGAATGGCTATCATCAAGAAATAAAGCAACAACAAAAGCTGAAGGGGCTGTGGGTAAAAATGGAACTCTTGTCCACTGTTGGTGGGACTATGGATGGGTGCAACTACTTTGAAAATCAACCACTTTGAAAATTGTTCCCATCTAGAGATTTTCAAATAACAAGAATTAGAAATGCCATATGACCCAGCTATTCTCCTTCTAGGTATTTTTATAGACGAATTTAAAACAACATGTGCACCCACATTTACAGCAGCACAATGGTCATATAAAATCTTTGAAACAACATAAATGCTCATCAATAGTGGAATGGATAAAAAAAGATGTGATATTTTTCTACAATGGAGTACCATTCAGCTATAAAAAGGATAAACTTGAGACATTTATAAGAAAATGTATTTGACTTTAATCCATACTTTTTATTTTATTTTAGTGAAGAACCCATAGCAATGAAACAGTTTCAAATCACATTAGCAGGATAGATTCAATAATTAATATATTGCATATTGTTTTTGTAGTGTTTTTTGTCATACAAGGTGCATACATGATATTCTACTTGACAGAGTCCATACTTTTAAGTGAAATACATCAGTCTCACATGCACAAACATCATATTATCAACTTAGTGTAAGAAATTGAGGCAATGAATAAGACCCAAAATGGACAGTAAGTATTGTGAAATGGGTAGAAAATGCTCAGGATGCATGAGAATCTGACATGGAGGAAACGAAAAAAGGAGGAATGAGAGAGGAATGGTGAGGAGATAGCTCAGTGGTCTAAGCTCCTGCCTGGAAAGTGTGAGAATCTGCTCTCAATCCCCATTACCACATGCTGTGCCAGCTCCATCACCCTAGGCACACCATGCCAGCCAAGAAAACTGGGCATTTGTGGCACACACATGCAATGCCAGTGCTGGGGAGGCTGATACAGGAGGATAAGGACTCTGAGCTGCGTAGTGAGACCCTGTATCCAATCAATGCATATAAAACTATTTTAAAAGAAAAATAAATACATATGCACAAAAAATAGTTGAGATAGATGTACTACTAATTTTATTAGCTCCTTGAATGAATAGGTACATGCCTATACCGCTAGATAGGGTTTTCATGCTTATATCTTGTATTATGAGCATCTACTTAGAAGATAATGATGAAAAATATACTGAAGATTGTTACTCTCCTACAATCTTGATTTGAAATTTTATACCATATTTATTATTGTTTTTCTTCTCTTTAAAATAAAAGGTGTGATTTACTAAACACATAGCAGGATTGCTCTAGCAACATTTTTTTCTTCCTGATCTCTGAATGCATATGCAGCAGGCACGCATTGCACTTGGCTTGCTACTTTCCGTTTCTTTGTTTTGGATTCCTGAGAATTTGCTAGTGGGCTTGATGGATGTTTGCAATGGTATGTCTGTTAAGTATTCCCTTAACATTATCACAAGAAACACAAAATTTAAGGATCTTTAAAGCTACTAATACTTGAGGTCGTCAATTACATAAGCAAAGGCAAGCTTGTAGTCTGGACTGCAATGGATGGGGCAAGACTTCAGGCTGGGTCTTTCTTTATATTGAAGAGACATAATCCATTCATCACTGAAGTTCAGTTTTATCTCAGAGTTGCACAGGGAATCAGTCACTGGGGAAAAAGTGACAGGTCTCTATGTATCCTTAAAATTTATTTTTTGTTGAGAAACTAGTTCAATTTAAATGTGATTTCTGATTTAGTCAGTTTCTAATACTTAAATATGCCTCAGATGGACCAAACAAATTAGTTTGTGGAAAGATCTAGAGCATTTTAATCTCCCTTTGGGCTATTATAAGTGGAGACAGTCAAGAGATCATGCTTCCACAAGCACAACTTGATTTGAGAAGCTCTCTGAAGGATCCACACAGTAAACCCCCCTTTGATAGACCTTCTATTATACATCCCACTCTTTTCCACAAAATACATCAATTTATTTGGGTATCTATAATCTGTGTAACATGGGTCTCAACTCTATTTTTTCCAATTTTTCACGTACTAGTCCAGCTATAGGTAAGACCATACAGAACTTTGAAACAGATGGTCAGTTAGATACAAACCCAGATAAAGTATTCTGAGAACTGAGGCCAGCAATCAAAAGTTTTGATCTTTAAAAATCTTCAGATTGCTGGAATGATAATACACTAGTCGTAAATCTTACATTCTATGTGTCTCACCATATCCCTGACCTTTTCCTTCCCTTCCCTTCCTTTCCCTTTTCTCTCTTTTCTTCTCCTGTTTTTTCACATTAGATTGATAAAAGTATTCTTTTGAAAAGCTAGAGCACTATTTCTCAGATGCATTAATAAGTGCACCTTGAACAATACTATTTTAAGATGAGTCATCTTTATCTTTTTTTAGACCTCAACATCAAATTTGACTCATTTCATAAATTATTCTCATAGTCTTTTCAGGGAAAATTACTTATGACTGGAAACCCAGGCACAATATGGGCTCTAAATGCTTTCAGTGAAAACTACTTCTGAGTTAGGGGAAATGCAATGTGGCATTCATTTTATTTACATACATCCCCAATGATATTTGATCAATAATGCATATTCAAGAAGTTTGTCTAGAATGCAATGATCTTCTTTGTCTCTGCTAAATGATTAAGTCAAGCGTCTTTAAAATATCCTTTTGAGAGTTTCTGCATCTTTTTCACTGTGTGGAATAACATACATTAATTTGCTCATTTTGCTTTTTGGTGACAAATGACCTGCTTAGGGACAAAGCAGTTTGCCTCACGGCATCTAAGATAAGATAAGTTTACAAAATTGCATATAAAGGCTTCCATTCTAAAAATGCTAAAATCCTAATAGCCAGATAGAAAACCATCTGCAGGGATTTTGCAAATAGCACAATGCATGCTCAATAGGCATCATTCCAGCACTGACTGCTGCTGACTAGAATTCACTTAACATGGAAAAGGGGAGAATAGCATCTAACAAGTTATGTCAGCTTTAAAGGTAATAGTATACATAAGACTCTCACCAGATGATCCGACATAGATAGCAAGCTACTGGTATTTTGCCTGTCACCATTACCAAAAGTTGGCATTCTGAGAAACATATGCCTTGCCTTTAAACATGTTCTGGCAAAATACTATTTTAATGATGGAATGTTTTACTTTATTTTCACTTTTCAATGTCATTCCTGTAAAGTAGCCTGTGAGTTTTACAAATGAAACAAATTGCATGCCTTGATGAAAAGATGTCATTCATTACAAAAATCCAACTTAGATGTTTCTGATTCAGAGGAGGAACATTGAGGACTTTAGATACCAAATTAACAAGCACTGCTACTATCTATACTAAGACACTGTGAGACAATACAAGGATAGATATTAAAATGAAGCAGAACAGAAAGCATAGAATCAGAGTCAGATAAGTTTGAGAATTTGATATTAAGGCAAATAAATATTTTTCACATGGAAACAGTCATTATTTCATCATTTCACATGCATATAATGAAGTTTAGAGGGATTAAGTGACTATGTAACAAAACATTTCAAACATATAAATGGAAACGTAACACTTATTTATGCCCTTAAACAAAGTTGAAACCCACAGATATTGTAAATATAAACATGACAAGAATGACAGAAGCTATTTGAAATATATATAGTTATAGTTATAGTTATAGCTATATATATATATATTATTTTTATATCACTCATATTGACTCTCCTCACTGATGCCTATTAGTACCATATTGTTCATCTTTGCATTGTCTTGCAGATGATGAATATTTTTTCCTGCATCACAGTTGTTTTTAAGAGATCCATTCTCACCTTTTCACTAGCTGCAACACTGTTTTTAAGATCTGAAACAGAGACTGGTCAAAGAAAGGGCTGCCCACTCCACCATCCTCCTCAATCTCATCCATGCCCGCCAAGCCCCAGAGACCTCTCGAGACAGCGAGACCCACGCCAGCAGCCTACTCAATCCTGCAAACGCTGCCCAGCCAGACCTGGCCTGAGACAGCAGCTGACTCCAGCGGCCTCCTGGATCCCACCCCAAGCTCTCCCAGCAAGAGGGAATATGCATGGCTCACCAGGCTTCCCAGAACAATGAGAGTGTGGTGAGTCTGAGGGAGAGTCATTGGCTTCTTCCCACGCACTCTACTAGGATCCCTGTCCCCAAGCCGTCCAAGCCAGTGACTGGCATGAAACCTCAGGACTCACTCACGAACACCTCCTGGGATCCTCTGCCCTAAAGCCCGCTGAACGAGTGGGAATTTCCCCGATTCACTGGGCATCAAAGTTCAGTGAGTGTAGAATTCCAACCTCGCCATGCCCGAGAGACATTTCCCAGGGATTCCCTGCCCCCCCACCCCCGTGGCCCAGTGAGAGCTCCAGGCACACCATGCCAGAGAGATATTTCCAGGTGATTACTGGTCCCACCCCACAGCCCCAGACCCAATGCAAGTCAGCCTGGAGTGAGAACTCCAAGCCTGCCAAGATGGAGGGACATTTCTCAGCAATCCTCGGTCCCACGCCATGGACCAAAACCCAGCACAGCTTGCCCTGTGAGTGAGGGCACTAGGCCCACTGCACAAGAGGCACCTTTCCCAGCCTTCTCGGGTTACAGCCTGTAGACCCGGACCCAGCACAGGCTGGCCAAGCCAGTACAGCCTACTCAGTGAATAAGATCATCCACTATGCTTTTGTGAGCCCAGAAGACCCACCAAAGCAGAGGCCCACCCACCTGGGGAATGACTTGCCTGACACAAGAGGGCTGACCCCGGGAACCAGCAAAAGGGAACCAAGGAGCTGCAGCAAAAAAAGGAACTGAACACAACAGCTAGACACAGGATAGGCATACCTGGAAAATCTCAAACTTAATAGACTGGCACACAAATCTCATAATAAGCTAAGGTTATACCTACACCAAAGCTCTACACCAAAGGTCAAAGGCCAGTGCTATACAAAATGACAAAAAGAAGGGGAAAAATGCAATCCCAGACTTGGAGTCCATCAGGAATGGCAGAGGACACTAGATCAGCTGCAATGAATGAATTAAAAGATACAGCAGCAAAGGAGCAACAGCAAAAAGCTATAGAGGAAATAAAATGAGAAGTAATTCCCCAAATCAAAAAAGAAATATCTGAATACATAGTATCTGAAATAAAGAAGGAAGTCCAGAAACATTGGGTGGAAAAACTATGCTCACCCAGAACAAGTGCAAAGAGCACTATTCCAGCAGATATATATGAATTAACAGCATGTGAAGCAAAGAAACAACAGCAGAAATATCATGAGGAACTCAAAGCAGAAATAAGTTCTGAAAACAAAAAAGAACTTTCGAAATCATAGCATGTCAAATACAGAAATAAGCCCAGAAATATAGAGGAAATCCAACTTGGAAGAAACACAGCAGAAAAAGAATTAATAACTACCTCTAAAGAAGACTTGGATAAAAAAATTGAGATCAGAAATTTGATGGATTCTTAGAATGAGCAATGCAGAAAAGAAGGAGAACACATGAATCACAGTCAAAGAGATATAGAAGAACTAAAAATATCCATCATGAGTCTACAAAACCGTCTGAGTGAAAGTGAAAACAATTTCAGATCTTGAAGATGCCGGAGCAGTTAGTGGAAAGGTGAGGAAGGATCTCTTAAAAACAACAAGAATGCAGGAAAAAATAATCCATCACCTGCAAGATGACATCAGGATGAACAATGTGAGAATAATTGGTATCAAGGAGAATGAAAGAGTCAATACAAATGACATAAAAACCATTTGGGGAGAAATAATAGCAGAAAACTTCCCAAATATGAGGAAACAATCCAACATTCAGGTCACCGAAGCATATAGAACACCAAAAAACCTCAACGCAAGTAGAAACACACCGAGACATATAATAGTTTAGATGCCAGAAAACCAACAAAAAATAATATACTGAAAGCTGCAAAAGAGAAGAAGGAGGTCACATTCAAAGGAAAACCCATTAGAATTAGAGCCGACTTCTGTACACAAACAATGAAGGCAAGGAGAGCAAGAAGCAGAGTTCTTCAAGTGCTACACGAAAACAAATGCCAGGCAGACGATTATACCATGCAAAACTCTCTTTCAAGTGTGATGGAGAAGTGAAATACTTCGACGACAAAGAACAACTAAAGAACTTCATGATGACAAAGCCATCCCTTCACAGGCTACTGAAAGAGGTTCTAGAGAGAGACGACAATGACCAGAACTCCATGAATGAGAATGGAAGGAACCCACTAAACAGGATAGTCAATTAAACACAGGTTACAAAGGAATTAACAACACCAGGTAAATATCATGACAAACATAAGTCAACACATTTCAATCATAACCATCAATGTAAATGGAGTTAATTCTCCAATTAAGAGAAATAGACTGGCACAGTGGATTAGGAAACAAAATGAAACAATATGTTGTATACAAGAAACACACTTCACTCAAAAGGACATTGGTAGGCTCAAAGTCAAAGGATGGAATGCAATACTACATGCCCCAGCACCTCAGAAAAAAGCAGGAGTAGCAATTCTGTTCTCATCAGTCTCAACTTCAAACCAAGAATCATCAAATGACACAAAGAAGGCCACTATATATTGGTCAGGGGAAAAATTCAAGAGCAAGAAATAACACTCATAAATATTCATGCACCAAACACAGGAGCACTCAACTATGTAATGCAAATCTTAACGCACATGAAAAACTTAATGTCTAAGTACAAAATATTAACAGGACAAGTTAACACACCCTAATCTCAAAAAGATAGGTCAACCAGACAAAAATTAGCAAGGAAGTAGCAGAACTGAACCAGAGCTTGGAACAAATGGACCTGGTGTACATTTACAGAGTGTTCCACCCAACCACAGCTGAATACACATTTTTTTCAGCTGCATACGGGTCATTTTCCAAAATAGACCACATACTAGTCCAGCGGTCATGCCTAAGTATATGCAACAAAATAGTAATTATCCCTTGCATACTATCTGACCACAATGCAATGAAACTGGAAATAAATGACAGAAGAAAGCAGAAAAACCCACTAAACTCATGGAAACTGAATAGCACCCTACTAAGCAATCAATGGATTACCGAAGAAATTCAACAATATCTACAATTTAATGAAAATTCAAATACAACTTACCAGAATTTATGGAATGTGACGAAAGCAGTTCTTAGAGGGAAAATAATGGCTATGAACTCACAATTTGGAAAATAGAAAGGGAGCAAATTATCACCTTAATGGTACACCTCCAACAACAAGAAAAAGAAGAGCAAACAAAACTCAGAGCCCAAAGACGGGAAGAAATCATAAAGATTAGAGCAGAAATTAATTCAATTGAGATGAAGAAAACACCTCAAAGAATCCACAAATCAAAAAGTTGGTTCTTCGAAAAACTAAATAAAGTTGATAAGCCTCTTGCCAACCTCATCAAAAAGAGGCAAAAGAAAATTCAAGTACAAGCGATAAGGAATGAAAAGGGTGAAATCACCACAGACCCAGCAGAAATTCAGAAGATTATCAATAGTTACTTTGAGAACTTTTACACTCACAGAATAGAAGATGCAGAAGAAATGGACAAATTCCTCGAAAGGTACAAATTACCAAAACTGAATCAAGAAGATATAACAACTCTCAATAAGCCGATAACAACCAATGAAATACGAAACATAACAAAAAGCGTACCAACAAAGAAAACTCCAGGTCCTGATGGATTCCCAGTTGAAATCTACAAAAAATTTATAGAAGATATACTCCCCACACTTCACAAACTTTTCTATGAAGTTGAAAAGGAAAAAGTCCTCCCGAAATCATTTCTGGAGGCAAGTGTAATACTGATTCCAAAACCAGGGAAAGGCACAACCAAAAAGGAGAATTACAGGCCAATCTTCTTCATGAACATAGATGCTGAAATACTCAACAAAATGCTGGCAAATAGAATACAGCAAATCATCAAGAAGATCATACACCATGACCAGGTAGAATTCATCCCAGGGATGCAAGGATGGTTCAATATTCGAAAATCTATAAATGTAATAAACTATATTAATAGACTGAAATCTAAAAATCGCATGATCATCTCAATTGATGCAGAGAAAGCCTTTGACAAAGTCAAACACATTTATGTTCGAGTTCCTATAGAAAATTGGAATAGATGGACTCTATCTTAACTTGATAAAAGCCATCTATAACAACCCAAAAGCTCACATAATCCTAAATGGGGAAAAACTGAAATCTTTTACTCTTAAATCAGGTACAAGACAAGGATGTCCTCTATCAACCCTCTTACACAATATAGTCTTGGAATCCTTAGCAACAGCCATTAGAAAAGAGGGAGAAATAAAGGGAATAAGAATAGGAAAAGAAGAAGTTAAATTATCACTATTTGCAGATGTCATGATACTTTTCTTGGAAGACACCAAAAATTCCACCAAGAAACTATTAGAAATGATAGGGAAATTCAGTAGCATAGCAGGATACAAAATCAATACTCAAAAGTCAATAGCAATCCTTTACACAGATAACAAGAACACTGAAAGGGAAACATTAGAAACAATACCTTTTACAACAGTACCGTGGAAAATGAAATACCATGGGATTCACTTAACCAAGGAAGTCAAAGATCTTTTCATGGAAAATCACAACATCCTAAGAAAAGAGATTTTAGAGGATTTCAGAAAATTGAAAGGTAGTCCATGCTCCTGGATAGGAAGAACCAACATGGTGAAGATGGTCATACTCCCAAAATTGCTGTACAGATTTAATGCAACCCTATCAAACTGCCACCAACATACCTCCCAGACATAGAGAACTCATTCCTAATATTTATTTGTAACCACAAACGACCTAGAATAGCAAAGGCAATCTTGGCCAATTAAGACAAGGCAGGATGTATCACAATTGCTGATTTGAAATTATACTACAAAACCACTGTGATAAAATCAACATGGCATTGGCAACAAAATACACCTGAGGATCAGTGGAATAGATTAGAAGATGCAGAGGCATCTACGAAAACACTCAGCCATCTTTTCTTCGACAAAGGGGCTACACATGCTCACTGGAAGAAAGATAGCCTCTTTAACAAATGGTGCTGGAAAACATGGCTTTCTACATGCCGAAAACTAAAACTTGACCCAGCTCTATCACCATGCACTAAGTTAAAGTCAAAATGGATTAAAGTTCTAAACATTAAAACAGAAACACTCAATCTCCAGGAAGAGAAATTAGGAGGAACTCTTGAAGACATAGGGGTAGGTAAAGAGTTCATGAACAAACATAAATCGCATGGGAAGCACTTGAAAGAATCAACAACTGGGATCAACTCTTCTTAAAGACCTTCTGCATGTCAAAAATTGTGAACAGAGTGAAAAGACAACCCATAACCTTTGAAAAAATCCTAACTAATAAGCAACTGACAGAGGACTACTGTCTAGAATATATAAAGAACTAAGATATAACAGGGCCCTCAATTTAAGCACCCAATTCAGAAATGGGAATCTGAGATGAATACACAGTTCTCAGAGGACAAAATTAAAGAAGCAAATAAATATGTGAAAAAATACTCCACATCGCAATCCATTCGTGAAATGCAAATAAAAACAACACTGAGATACCATATTACTCCAGAAAAAATGTCTATCATAAGGCAATCAACGAACAACAGATGTTGCAGAGGTTGTGGAGAAAAGGGAACACTTCTCCACTGCTGGTGGGAATGTCGACTAGTACAACCATTATGAAGGTCAGTGTGGAGACTCCTCAAAACAGTAGGACTAGAAATCCCATTCAAGCTAGCTATCCCCTACTGGGAATTTTCCCAAAAGATCTGAAAAAATTGTATCATAGTGTTATATGTGTACGTATGTTTATAGCAGTACAATGTGTGATAGCAAAATCTTGGAAACAACCAAGATGTCCATCACATGAGTAATGGTTGAAATATATGTGGTATTTCTATATAATGGAGTATTACTCAGCTGTTAAGAATGATAAGTTTGAAGCATTTATACTGAAGTGGATGCCACTTGAACATATACTCATAAGTGAAATAAACCAGACACACATGTGTAAATATCGTAAAGTCTCCCTAGTATAACAAGCGAAAAGCAGAAATACGAACCAAAATGTACAACAACAACTAAAATCAATTGAGTCAAATAAGGCAAAGTGAATGACATATGCTTCAGGATACTAATCAGCTTTTCTTCTGGATGGTTAACAACCTAAGATCTCAAGTCAGAGTTGGAGAAATAGAAGAGCCACAAGGCCAGCCAACATTTTTTCTCTAGCCTTTCAACATCAGCGAAGACTCAGGACATAGGAGAACCTGTACTGCAACATCATGAAACTCAGTTGAGCTCCAAATTTTCTGAACAAGGAGATTATAGAGCCACCGAGGAAAGGCACTGAAGTTCTATAGTGTTCCTGGTGAGAGTCACATGGAAAGAAAACTTTCTCTCAGGCTCTCACAGAGAGCAAACTGGTCAAGCATTGGCTGTGACTCATCCACATGGATGACACAGACAAAGCATCTACAGAATAATATACAGGACTACAAGATGAACCCTGAGGGGACTTCACTGACCTCATAAGAAACGTAAAGTACACGTGTTGGTAAATAAGTCTTGCTCTATCTAGGTCTTAACCATCCAGCAGAAAAGTATAAAATGAAGTATACTTCACAGGGCCATAATATTAAGCTGAGCTGTAAACGGCTATGGTAGACAACTTCTTTGAATAACTCACTATTGCTGTGGAATGCTGGACTGTGTTGAATTGTGTTGTCGAGTTCAAGCCCCTCAGTTAGTTGAATGACAATGGAGTGCCCACCTTTGACAGGTGTAGACAAAGGAAGGCGTATAGAACAGAAGAATCATGATGTGTGTGTATAGACAGTACAGTTGGGATAGATAACGCTGTGCTTCTCCATAATCCTATGAGAGACAAGATTTGCACTAATGGTGTTGGACAGGATATTTTGTTGGCTTCTAGTACTATGGCCATCCACTAGGAAAAAATTATTGAATTTTTGATATAATTCAGGTATAAAAAATAAGATAAGTAAACAGATACACTCTTAATTTATTGATGACAGACATCTGTTATAATAATGTCTGTAAGTATAATATCATGTATGTACCTTGTACAATACCAAAACTGTATGAAAAAAGTTTGCAATGTATTAATTTATCGAATCTGTCTTGTTAAGGTGTCTTAAAACTGTCTGATTGATATTTGTCCTTCAATGAATTAAAAAATACATAAATAAATAAATGAATAAGATCTGAAACACTGCCTTCACTTTCACTCAAACAGTTTTTCAAGCTTGTGTTTGAAATTTTTAGTTACTCTGTATCTCTTTGATTCTACTTCATGCCATCTATTTCTTTCCTATATTGCCCATTCAAGGAATCTCTTGCTGTTCTAATCTCTATTTTTTTTTTATTAGTGTCTCCTTGAGAAGCACTTTTCTGAGTGGGCTCAGGACCTGAGATTGCATTTTGCTCCTCCTCTGTCATTTTGTATAGCTCTGTCGTCTGACCTTTGTTGTAGAGTCAGTTATAACCTTAGCACCTACTAAAATTCGGGTGTAAGATCTACTAAGTTTGAGTTCATCCACTTGTGCCTGGCTTAGCTCTGGCTACTGTTCTCAATGCCTTCCTGCTGCAGCCCTTGGAGATAAACCTGTTGTGACTCTGGCAAGATGCTCTGCTCCTGAATTACCTACATGGCTTTGGCCCCTACTCTATCTGCAGGTACTTCAGCTGCAGGGTTTTACCCCAGGCCTGTATGCCAGGCCTGGGCTGAGTCTGGAGGAGTCCATTGGGCACAGGAGAGCTCAGAAGCTCTCCACATACTCACCTGGCCTGGGCTTTGGAGGGTGTGGAGGGGTCCAATGGTGTAGCGGAAGTTCTCACTAACTATGCAAGCTTGGGGTGACTCTGGAGGGGTGGAGGTGTCCTGAAAGTGCGGGGAAAGGAGAAAGGTCTCACTCACTCAGCGGGCCTCTGCTTGGTCCAGAGAGTTCCAGCAGGAGCAGACAAGCACAGAAGCTCTTCCACACAGTCACAGGGCCAGGACTTGGGTGAGTCTCTCAAAATTATTAGTACTTAAAATATATAAAGGTTATGGCCAGGCATAGTGGTGCATGCCTGTACTCTCAGCACTCAGGAGGCTGAGGCAGAATGATAGCCATGAGTTTGAGGCCAGCCTGGGCTACATGGTGAGTTCCAAGTTCAGCCTAGTTACACAGTGAGACCATATATAAAATAAATAAATAAATAAAAGCATAAATAAATAAATGCATAAATAAATGTAAAGTAGAAGCAAGAAAATTGACAACAGTTAGGGACAGTTGAAAATACAAGTAAATATTAAATAAATGAAATTGTTCATTTAAATAATGTGAGCTACGAAATAGAATTTAAAAATTCACATTCATTAGATTGGTCAACATAAAAATTTATCTCCCATAGTTTTCAAATCTGTTGATCAAATGGTAATGAGTCTATAGGAAAATTTATAATAGCTAGGAACACTGAAATTGTACATACACAGTGACACAAGTACTACAGTTTTAATTATATAGCCCAACAGAAACAAAGCACTTGCATATGTGCAATAAAAAAGATAATATATCAGTGTCAATTTTATTTTTTGTTAGTGAAAAACTATAAGCCTCAAAAAGGAAAATGGGTTATTAAATTGTAGTTTGTAAAACTAAAATAAACAAATTAGATCTTTGTGCAATAATGAAAATAAACATTATGACAATATATAAACAGAAAGCTCCAAAATAAGTATTATTTGATTCAATTTTACCAATAAAACTAAGACATATATGATTAATGGATATTCTACTTGATCAAATGACAATTTTTACTCTCCACAGGAAGGATGTAAAGTAAACAAATGAGACTGCTGAAGGAAATAAGTAAGACTTGTTTTTGCCTTCATTTTTCCTAAAAATGACCTTCCTTCCTGCTTTTGTATATTTCCTAAATTTTAGAGATGTTTAGACAGCAATTCCTTAGCTCTCATTCTACATTTTCCCCAAAATGACGATATCTGCATGAAAGGCTTTTATTAACCAATATATTCTCATCTCCCTCCCTGAAGTACTTGTGCATAGCCCTGCTTCTTCTAACTTCAAGCTCTTGAGCATTTATTACATAGCTATACCAAAGTTATGCTAAAACATCTTAAAATTGCCAAAGTCAAGATTGTATTTTCCTTAATGTAAGGAAAATACAATGGTTCTGCGGCAGTGCTTTGAAATTATGTGAATAGCAAGCCCAAATCCCAGCAACACAATGGAAGAACTTGGAAGTTAAGAACAATCACTTCCCTACATCACATTCCATATCAAGTGAAATGAAGAACTACCAGCTGTATTCTGTCAACCTAATGCATCTTAAATATGCCCAATTATCTCCACTCCAAAAGTATTTTTTTCTCTGTAACATATTTGCCTGATGATATATTTAGAACGAACCATCTCCTCCATAAGCATAACCTGTTGCTCCCCACTCCCTACATAAAAATAAAATCTCTTTTCTGTCTTATACCCCATGATATTTCAACCAAAGTATCCAGGCCTCTTTTGTCTATTGATATGTTTGGTAGCCATCATTCTCAGACGTGGATCATGCTATTCCTTATGCATGAAATGTTTATTTTTACTTCCTAATATGTCTAATATTCCTTAAGTTGTCATTTTTTTCTTACCTATTTTATCCTGGGTCACCGGTACTTTTACAGAGAAACATTCTCAAAATTCGCAAATATTTATTGGATTTTCTCTCCTCTGTGCTTTACTGGCTGTCAAAATTTCCCATACAGAATTATTTATTAGGTTAGATAGTATATTATTTACCTATTTGACTCTATTTAGTATTCTCAAATCTAAATTCTAAAAAAATAAAGATCTTAACTCATTTTTTATCTCTCCCTATATTAAATATACAATGTGATACATAGTAAGACTCAATTAAATTATTTTTATGAAAGAATAGTATAGTTTGTTTTCTCTTTAAGTGCATGATTTTCTTTTAAGACAAACCTCAAATAGAAATATAGAAATGAATTGTTTTTCAATTAGCACCTACTTTAAGAGGAAACTATATTTTAAAAGTATATTTTCTATATTATTACAGAAAATCCAATCTCATTTCTTTCTAGACAAGTTTTGTTTTCCTGATGAGAGTAAAATTGCTGTGAGAAAGATAGAAAAAGTGTGAGTGCCTACAGCTGCGGGAAACTGTCTTTTGAAAAATAATCACCACAGCATATGTGTATTTTCTCTTAATATGGATTTTTTATGTTTGCATGCACAGTATGATTTAAATTCCTTATGAGACAAGAAAACTGCAGTCTGGCAAAAGTTACTATTGCATTTTAATTAGGTTTCTCATGTTTACGGATTCTATAACCTCAAGAAGGTTTGTAAGCTGTCTCTTAAAATGATTCAAGGAGTAGAAAAAATTTAGGCATAAGTTTGGATTTGGCAATTGAACTGCAGTTCATCAAAATGAATCAGAATTTAAATGATAAATATGATTCAGTTTGAAAGAGTCATAGTTTTATAAATGTATCCTGGCAATTTAAACGTGTAGCTCTAGTCACAGGTTTTTTTCAAACCAAAGATTCTATGAGATCGATGTATCAATGGCATGTTAGAAAGATAATAAGCAAAGGGTAAAAAAAGAGGATTAACATCAAAGGGTCATACAGTGTGTCATTAAATTTTCTAGTGTATTCCAAATATCAACGTCAGTATCAATATTTTTTAACTATTCTCTTGTTATCTTCTTTTTAACAGAGAAAGAAAGCCTATTTGAAATCAGAGTTATATTACAATAAAAGGAAACAACCTATCATTTTACCCCCATTATTAACATCTATAAAATAGAATGAAATACATGAAAGCACCACATAGTACAAACCACAGTAAATAAGGAAAGCAAAATAAAGCAGATAAAGCCTTACTGCCATTTTATGTTCTGACCTTATGTAATACACCAGACCTTGGACCTGCAAGTATTAACCCCCCACAAAGCCTAGAGTTGCACTAAGATGGAAAAAGAGCAGCTTCAATAACTTGTTAAAACTTTGCTCTTGTACAAAATTCTGTATCTCTTCTACTATGATGTTAATGTTACAAATTGCATTTATGGGTATTATGTGAGTATCATAGCTTTTTAATTACTCAGACCAATTTATGTTCATATGCAAAAATGTAGTTACAAAGCAGAAGTACAATAACACTTGCTGTTTATATTTAGTACATAATTACTTGTACCAAAGATCCATATTTCCTTTATGATTTCAAGATACTGAACAGTTCTTTTGACTCAACCTAGAAGACTGTTTTTACCACATTTTTAAAATTTTATTGAGAAATAAAAAGCCATGAGAGAGTTTCAAAGCAGGTTAATGGGACAGTTACGATAACCAATACATTGAATACAGTTGTCTCCATAGTAGTTATTCATAGTATAAGATGTAGACATGATATCTTGTCCAAACATTATTAGTACAAATCTTCTCATTGAATTAAGACAAAATAGCTGTATATCTATCCTATTTGTTATATACAGATACAAAATGATCCTACAATTATATCCCATTTTTTCTTCAGTTTTGTCAGAAATGGGTATTCCATTGTCAATTAAATATTGTAGGTGCATGAGTTCAGAAAATAATCCAATATAGTCCAGTAGTCCAAAATAGCAATGGGTTTTTCAGTAGGCCTGGTAGTGTCAGAAGTTTTTGACTTGAACCTTTTATAGCTCACATATGGCTTTACTTTTTATACCATGTGTTTATACTTTTCTGCTGGATGGTTAATACCAAGATAAAGCAAGACCTATATAACAAGAAATATAACTTCTGTATTTGGCAAGGTCAGTCAAATCCCCTCTGGGTTTTCCCTGAAACCCTGTACCACAGTTCGTTGATCCTTTGGAAGTGTCAGCCACGTGGATGAGTCATAGACATTGCTTGACCAATTTGGTCTCTGTGAAAGCCTGAGTGCATGTTTTATCTCCATATCTCCTTAGACACACACTACGTCTTCAATCACTTTCTTCTGTGGTCTCATAATCGCCTTGATCAGAAAATTTGGGACACCAATGAATCACAGGATGTTACAATACAATTTCTCTTATGTCCTGAGTCCTCACTTAGTTGTATGGCTAGGGCCAAAATGTTGGCTGTCCTTTCAGCTGCTACAATGCTGTATACGGTTAGATTTCTAAATTTATGTGTAAAAATATGTAATTGTGTATTCCTATTTTTTATTTTTTATGTATTTTCTTCACATTATATAGGTATTTAAAGTTTGACATATGAATACTTGATGGAAAATACCTGTTCCATATTATGACTAAGATGCTTGATATTCAGACAAATAGTGAGAATAAATTCACCTGCCTATGTTATAGGGTAGTAATACCATTGAATTTCTTTTCTGCAATGTTAACAACTTAAGTTTGCAGACCAAATATTTTTCCTTACCATTTTTGAAGAGGCAGGTCTATTGGTAGTAAACACTTTCAGGTTTTTGATCTTGAAATGTCAACTTCATCATTTCAGAATAGCATTGCCTGATATAACATTCTCCATACTTTTTTGTATTGTAAATAGGTCATCCTACATCCTTCTGGTCTCCATGGTTTAATGGGCAATTTCAATAACTGTTATTGATGATACTTTGTATGTGACAAGTATCTAATCTCTTGAGAATTGTAATACTTTTCAATAATTTCAATCATTTATTTTTTGTTTAAACACAGCCCTAAAATATATTGCTCCTAAAAGCAGTATAATTAAACTGTTGAAGTTCTTAAAATATTTAAGTATCTACTTCATTTTTATAGTGTTCGGCTACAGAACTCTCACTTGATTGTTCTGTTGTAATTTTTAGATCTCATTGGCATTTTAATTTTGTTCATGTTTAGTTTTTCTGCTTTGTTAAACCTTATGAATATATTTAAGAGTATTGCACATCAGCTATCAAAGGTTTAGTTGGTAATTTCCCTTCTCAAGTACATCAGGATCTCTGGTGTCAATTATTTTTTCTTTTATTAAATAATTATTATTTCCTTTTCAGTTGTGTGCTTTTGTGATTTATTTTGTTAAATAATGGTTATTTCAATGTTATAACATGGTAGTACTAGAAATTAAATTTAATTGGCATTTTGTTTTCTGAATTTGATATTAAGCACACTATGCATCATCAATCCCTTTCCTCTGTGCCCGGATAATCTCCTTGCTCTGAAAATTTGGGACACCACTTAGTTACAGGATATCACATCAGAGATTCTCTTATGTCATAAATCCTCACTGACCTTGAATGGATAGGGACAAAATATTGGTAATTTTTTTAGACCCCCTGTCTAATTTATGATCTGAAAACTTTAATTATTTTAGCACTGGGAATCAAACTTATGCTTGCAAGGCAAATTCTATTCCTCTGAACTACATCCCTAACCCTACAAACTTTAATTGTTAAACATCCAGAAGAGAAGCTTAATATTATTTTCCTATAACAGAGGCAGTTCATCCTAACATCACTATCTGTTGGAATATCGCATACCTTATACAAAAATAAAACTGCTGTTTTCCAACAACCACATATGTTTCAAAATCTAAATCCCTATAGAATGCTAAAAACAGAATTACACATTTCTAAACAGATGTTTAGAAATCAAACCATATTCCACATTGTAGCAGTACAAGCTGCTACATTTTGTTTTTCTTGTTCCTCATTTAAATTTATTAATTTTTTGATTAACAAATTTTCAATCTATTTTTATATTGAGTTGATGTATATAGTCATTCAGCTTTCCTTTATCTTATATTCAGTTAGTGTTTTGCTTCAGTTAATTTTTTTCACAGTACTGGGCATTGAACTCAGAACCTTGCAGTTACCATACATGCTCTTATTCTACTGAGCTATCTCCCCAACCCTCAGATAGAGTCTTCATCATATAGAATTAGAAGAAGTATTCTTTCGTCTTTTATAAACTTGTTTTATATATGACCAGGCAGTATTTAAACTTTCTAGACATTTTCTTTATGCTTTCACTGAACCTAGGTATAAGGCAAAGGTGAAGTATCACTGACATCTCGGGTCATCTTAATAAATTTCTCTTCTCTTGTGCAGCATTTGTATTTTAATGTTCTCAGCATACGCTAGCACTTTTGAATACCCTAATTTTCTAAAACTAATTTCTCATTATGTTTTCTCACAGCTCTTTGGTGATATATGATTCAAAATGAATATTGTCTCCAGGTACCTGTGAAGTTAAAATTCACATACAATGTTTTCATGTATAGCCTATCATATTTTTACTCTGAGTAATTTCTGAGACAGTTGATGCCAAGGCCAGTGCCTTTTGTCAATTTCTCAGGTAACCTCCAGGTAGATTACGATTTAAAAATACAATTTTTCAAACAAAAGATTACTAACTCTATCTGGAGCCATGAACCAAATTCCCGCAATAGAATTCTTAGCCTCAATCTTCAAACCTACTGATGAGTCAATAAGAGCCACAAAGAGAAGTAACATCAACACAAAGCCTTCCTACTGCTTTTAAGTTGACTTTCTTTTTCATGTTCAATTGGTTCTATCAAGTTCAAGATATTTTCTATAATCTGGACAAAGTTCATTTTGAGAGCTTCTGTTCATTGATCAGTGTTTACCTACAGAGATGGACTTAGGAGTTTCTGTACCTGTTCTTTGTATTCATTTTATGTTCTTTGCAAATAACATACAGTACTGTATCAGTTAAACAATCTTATTGTAAAACAAAGAGTTAATATCATATTATGCCAATAATGTAACAAAATAAAAATATTACTCAGGCATAAAGATGGATATTTTTGAGTCATTTGCACCAAAATACATGTGTCATCAGACCATAACGCTAAGTGACATAAATCAGGCACAGGAGGTGGAATATTTCTTGGTTTCTTTTATGTGAGAATCCCAAAGTACAAATAATTTGAAGAACAAAATTAAAGATTGGAAAGTGATCTGAGCACAGTGGGAGAGGAGAGAGGAGTGAAGGGGAAGTAAAAAAGAATAAAGATGGGATATGTATATGAAATCATTTCATAAAATGAATGTATTCATTGAACATCAAAAATATATGAATTAAAATATAAAAATAATCATAATGTAGTGTTTTGAAAATAAAATTAAGTATGAGAAATTCTCATAAAATGTTTCCAATTTTCCAAGCAAGCAGACATGTACCAGCCAAGTAGTACCTCTCCCTTATGTGAGGGGGGAGACTCATGGTGAGGGAGAAGAGCCTCTTACCTATGGGAGCAAACAGTCCCATGCCAGAAAAATGGCACCCCAACACAGCAAGCAAACAGGCCAACATCATATACTCAGTACATTCTGACCCAAGGTTAGGGACACCCACTGACTCAAAGCTAGGTCTGCCTTTTACCTCTCCATGACATGGGGAGGCAGAGGAAAGTATTAATCAACTGGCATCAATCTGAATGAGAACAATGCCTCAGGAGTGGAGGGAGCAACTGACCCCATGACTACAGACATTAGGGGAAACAGCCCACTCAAACACTCATACTCAGATTTCTATGTCCCAAGAACTAAGGACTGAGCATGTTCTCCACATACCAGCAGAAGCCAGGACACACATTTCATTGAATGGTCACCATTCAGGGAGAATGAACATGTGGGGCTCTAGTACAAAAGGGGTACCTTAAACACTGAGAAGAAACAAAGTTAGGCTTAGAAGATTATAATGGGGCTGTATCTCAAGACTACAGATTGTGGAAATGAAAAAGTATATAAAGAAAGTAGAAATAAATTTGAATTAAGTAAAAATGAAACTCCAATGTATCAAAATTTTAAAGACACAGCTGAAGTAGAGCACAGAGGAAAATTTAAAATTGAAAAAGTAGCAGAAACATTTCAAATTAATATTTTAAAATTCTGTCTTCACAGTGAAGGATAAAGAAAAACTAAGCCAAAGACAAACAGAAGGAAATATTAAATATAAATATTTTAAAAATGGAGTAAATCAGCATTATGATGATTTCAAATGACTGAAATAAACATTTTTGGCCAAACTGTTCTGAATGAGAAAATCATCAATTACCATTTCAGGAGTCCACAATTGTTAAAAATGATTCATTTTAGGAATAGCATAGGTCTGGCCAAATAGCTCAGTGAATTGACCTGCAAGCAGATTCAGGCACCAGGGTTCAGGCCCCAAATGCTGGGCCTGCAAGCCTGGCCCCACCCCTAGGGCATGCTGAGAGCGCAATTGAGACTAGGTGTGGTGAAGCGCGCCTGTAATCCCAGATCTTGGGAGGCTGTAATCCTGTGGATCACTATGAGTCCCATCCAGTAGTGAGACCTTGAACATCATTTAGAGCCTTCCCTAAAAATACAAAAACCACAACAACAAAAAAGAGAAAATGACAATGACAACAAATGTAGTAACATATTCAAAAGGTAATTTTCTTAAAATGGAAACAAACTAATTTTACTAAAGAAAGACAGTGTGCTTCACTGAAACTATTCACTTCCTTGTTTATAACTTACTCATAAAAAATTTGAAGTTAAGCATTTAAGTAATTGAATAAGGGCAATTTTACAACATTCCTTGTTCCTTTTTAAGAAATAGAAAAGAACACTTAACAAGTCATTTTGGAATTTCAGTTATACATACTCGATTGTCTCTCAGAGAAAGCAGTGATATTTCATTTCTTACATGGACACTGTCTTAACATTTTTTTTTTTTTTTTTATTCTAAAGGGCATACAAGTTGGCAGACAATGGACTTGGTGTCCCACACATTGCCACATAAGAACTTTTTGTTTTCTTTTTTCATGAGATTCACTCATCTTACCTTGCTCTCTCTGAGGTACAATCAATATGAACTCCCAGCTAAATGACCCTACTGCTGATTTCTGCTGATCTTTTGAAAGGAGCAGTTAATGCTTTTTTTTTTTTTTTTTTCTTTTTTTTTCATTGTAATTTCTTATAACATTTTTAAGTGATCTTTCAGGTTTATATCTGACAACCTAAACAACTAATTTGAAGATAGCAAATATTGTTGAATTGCTATTATGCTGTTCAATGGAATTTTTTTTGTGTCTGTAACACTTTTATTTCTTTACTATTATATTCTTTAAAAATAAAAAAAACAAGTCATTTTATGAAATGACAACAATTCTACAAATATATATGCATATA